>SKCR01046343.1:0-41522 GCA_019454045.1 Zanthoxylum bungeanum
ATACTGTCTCATATCATTCTCAGTCCAGGTACTAATCATATGGACTTTCGCCATTTATAAGTCAAAGTAAATAATATTACAAAACGGCAAAAGGCAATTTCATTATCACATAGTTAATTTTGTACAATAATACAATATCATTTACAAACAGTGACGCTATGGGACATAATGTCTAACAGGCCCATATCTAGCTAGGCTAGATGTGAACATGAATATTTCGTGACCTTAACGGATGTGGCATCACGTTATGGTTATGTGTTTCTTTTGAAGAACACAATCAGAAACTTAAAGTTTCGACACGAAATACATAAACAGATCGGCTATAGCATTTTCCGCCACGGTAAGGCGTAATGGAAAATACTTTAGGAGTAAGTTTCTCGTATACTTGAAAGAGTATAGTATTCTTAAATGAGGACTTCGACTCCTCTTGGAACACGTCATTTTAACGGTGTGTCCGAACATGATTAACCGAATTTTGTTAGACATAATAAGGTTAATCACGAGTCGCTTTGAGCTACCATTTCCTTCAATAGGATATGTACTAACAGTGCAAAACTTATTTAGAATAAGGTTCCATATAAATCTGTTTGACCAGATATCGTATAGGATATGAACAGGAAAGAAACGAGGTTTCTCATTCCTGACAATTTGGGTATGCTAGGCATAACGTTTGGATGATACCAAACTAAGGACCCAAATTGGATAAGTGCCAATATAGGTTATCCTATGGGAAACCATAAGTATAGTACTTATACATCTCATATGAGAACAATGTGATTGTTGCTCTCCATGCGGTTTTTCCTAAGAGGAATACCGATATGCAGTGGTAAGTGGGAGGATAGTATAACTAGATGAAAATCGGAGTAAGTAATATCGTTCTAGGCACTGAATCTTAATGGAACATATATAATTCATCAAGGATGAAACTATACCATTAATCTTCGAATACACAAGAACAAAGGAAGTGATACGAGGTATCGACTCCCTATTATGACAAAGTGTCATGAGTCCGAAATGGATTCCATGTATATCAATAAGTTTGGATACTAGTTGATGTACCACAAGGCATTGTGCCTATTGGTACTATAAGTCTTCAAGGAAGACGTACATGGATGGCAATATACCAACGTATAAAGCTAGGCTTTTAACGGAAATGTATCGTTATCGACATTGTGATTGATTACGATTCAACCTTTTACCTATTGCCACTGTAGATCCATTTGGATGATGCTTGCTGACGCGAGCATAAGTTCTTGGAATTATCATTTTGATGCAATCATAATGGTGTATGATTTAATCAAAACGAAAATGATTCTAGTGTAAATAAGAGGGTTAGTGGGAGCGCACTGACAGTGTGCTGTCCTATAAAATAATGATAATACGTCATCTTGAAATGATATTCCCATAAAAATAAATGTCGGCGAAAGCTTGGCTTTCGAAATACTCTCCGTGGAACCGTACATTGAAAAATGTACAAGACCTGGTGTATCATACGCTTTGAGCATATGGATTCACAAACAGGACAATCCGAGTGATAGTCACTGGATTGATGTTAGGAACATCCGTTAGTATCTTAGAGAACTAAGGATGCTGTCTTAGTCTATGGAGTAGGAGAACTTGAAGTGACTGGGATCACTGTAGCAAGTTTCCTATAACCGATAAAGACGACTAAAAGTCGCAAACGGTACTATACAGTTTGAATAACGGTGCAGTGAGCTGGAAATATTCCGAGCAAGATAACTGTTGCCGAATTAACAACAAATGCGGATTATTGCTGCAGCTGAGGCAGCAATAGAAGCCATTTGGATCGATAATAAATCTAATTAGATTAGATATAGTTCTGTTAGCAGCTGAGCTAGGCGTCAGCACAGGCTAAAGAATTAAAGGTCTCATCGAAGATCCAGATATATACTTTTATATCATCTGATTCGTTCGGATCATACATCGTGGCGATGTGATGATCGTGTAAATCGCGTCAGACGATAATTAAGCAAATCCGCTGACGAAAACATTTCCTCAGCAATTTGAGCGAATTGTACATAGTTCGGGTGTTAGACACTCGAGTGACTGGCTATGTGCCAAGTGGGAGATTGTTGGATAATATGACCCATAGCGTCACTATTTGTACAGATCACGGTGTTGCTGTACAAATTAACTATGTGACAAGGAAATTGCACTCTCATCATTTGTGATTAGATCACCATAGATGTATAAATAGAGAATATGAGAGAGGTCCATATGATTAGTTCCTGGATTGAGATGATATGAGACAGTATCAATCCCCGAAGGATTAATCATTAAATATCCCTAGCCGAAGTATTATCGAGACTGGACATCGATAATGCGGAATAGGCTAGTATTGCACTTGTGCGCGTTGTGAGGGCACAACGACATAGTTCTCATATATATAAGTATTGGATACTTATGCAAGTGCGATAGGAGGTTGTGTTTCACCGATGGTACGGGAACAGCTTCGCTCTGGATAGACCCCTCGGAATCCCATTGGTATTATGACTATGTGTCTATGGGAGGCCGAAATCGAGGAGGTAGGTGTGTATAGTCTTAACCTGAGACTTGCATCGCTAATACTTGCGATAATCGGTAGACTTTGGTCTTGGTGGTACAGGGCTTTAACCGGTTCTGTGTACACCGCTTCTGGGTTTATCAGAGAGTCGTAGTGTATTGGGTGTGATGTCGAGACGGAAGTGTCACTTCAGTCATATTGGAGTTGATGTCACGCAGGATACGGTACTAGTGCTCTTGAGTGTTGCGCAACCAATCGGGATATTGTGACCAGGTCATGTATATCCGATTATAGAGACTATGTTACCAGACATCCGACATGTGCTTCGGACGGGGCAGACACTTATCCAGCCCCAGCCCTAGCACGTGATTATCCGATACTGGGCCGATATACACAATACTACGGTATACTACGCTTGATACAGATCTATATATTCCTGTAAGAATATTTCTGGAGAATTGGGTAGGCATGGCGTTTTGCTAGAGGCTAACCTTGTCTTGTAAATCGATATAAACGTAGTACGAGGTACTTACGTGTTCGGACAGTCCGACGATCGTATTTACTGCCAACATATCCGGAGATCTCATGGGTCGGTTCCTGAAGATTCACCGATGACGTATTACTCGCACTTTGATTAATCTGGGATTAATAGAAGAGAGAGATAGAATTAATCTGGGATTAATTCGATGAGAGAGAAAATTAATCTGGGATTAATTGCGGAGATATTTTATCTGGGATAAAATATTAATTAAAGAGAGAGAACGATTAATTTGGAATTAATCGATAAAATTAATATATTTGATATATTAATCGAAATTGGATTTCGACGCGGAATTAAAATTAGATTTTAATTCGGGCGAACGAGTTAATTTAGAATTAATTCGTTAGCGACGTGAATAGTGAATTCGCTAGGCGTAATCACTTAATTACGACGCGACGGAAAATTCGTTAATTTGGAATTAGCGAACCCGAGCCCGAGAGATGATTGCGAGCGCATTCGCATTTCGAATTCGAGCGCGGCACGCGAGTCACATCAAGCGTCAAATCGCTAGTCGCGTCAATCGTCAAATTAATTGTCACTTTGAGTGATGTGACTTGACAATATGTCACTTTATTAAAGTGAATAGATGTGATGTGACTTAAAGTTAAAAGTTGAAATGATGAAAAAGCTTTATTGTTTTTAACTTTTGACTTTTGAATAAAAGATAAGATATATATGTTTATTTATTTTACTTGGTAAATGAAATAAAAAATATATATATTAAAAATCTTTTTCTCTCTCTCACATGCAACATTTACGTTTTCTCTCATCTCCCTCCTTTTCTCCTCTTTTCTTCACGGCATCACTGCGATTCTTCTTCATTTTCTCTGCTTTCACCGAGCATTTGAGAAGCAAAATGGAAGATGATAAGTGCTAGCACACACCTTGAGTGATACAAAGGTGATAGGGAAGTGAGTTTGTGAGCATGGAATCTCAAAGCTTGGAGCTTCAATGGAGTCCATGCATGGCCGATTCTTGGAGGTTCAAAGAGGACTAAAATCGCACAGCCCACTGCAAGGAGGAGCCACTGCCGTGAGCTTGGAGGGGACAAAATCGCACCTTGTTCTTCATTCATCAAAACCGTTCAATGTGAGTTATGTTTCTGCCTTACTCCTTTGATGTGTTCATACTCGGTTTTTATGCTTGATTTGTGATCCTTGGGACTTTGATTGAACACTTTCAGGGATATCGTCAACGACTTGGAGTTGATTATGACGAAACCTTCTCACCCGTTGCCATGATTAAATCCATTCGGATAATGCTTGCAATAGCTGCATATTACGATTATGAAATATGGCAGATGGACGTTAAAACCGCTTTCCTTAACGAAACCTTTCGGAGGATGTTTATATGCAACAGCCTGACGGTTTTATCGCACCTAGACTTGCAAACAAGGTTTGTAAGTTAAATCGGTCCATTTATGGACTGAAACAAGCATCGCGGTCGTGGAACCAGCGTTTTGATGTGATCATAAAAGAATATGATTTCATTCAAAACGAAGATGATCCTTGTGTATATAAGAAGGTTAGTGGGAGTGCACTGACTTTTATTGTCCTTTATGTCGACGATGTATTGCTTATCGGCAATGACATTCCCATGTTAACGTCGGTGAAAGCTTGGCTTTCATTGAAATTCTCCATGAAAGATCTGGGAGGGCAGCTTTTATTCTAGGAATAAAGATCTACCGGGATAGATCTAGAAAGCTACTTGGACTCTCCCAGAGTACATATATTGATAAAGTGTTGAAGAGATTCAACATGGATCAGTCCAAGAGGGGACTGTTACCAATATCACATGGCGTCTATCTATCTAGGACATGTGTCCTAAAACACAAGATGAGAGAGACAACATGAGTCGGACTCCGTTCGCCTCGGCAGTCGGATCGATCATGTATGCCATGATATGTACACGACCTGATGTGTCCCATGCTTTGAGCATGTGCAGTCGATATCAGGCCGATCCAGGTAAAGATCACTGGATGGCGGTTAAGAGTATCCTTAAGTATCTTAACAGAACTAATGATGCTTTTTCTTAATCTATGGAGATGGAGAACTTGAGGTATCTGGGTATACCGATGCAAGTTTCCAAACCGACAGAGACGACTTTAAGTCGCAATCTGGGTACATATTTTGTTTGAATAACGGAGCAGTGAGCTGGAAATCTTCCAAGCAAGATACTGTTGCCGATTCAACAACTGAAGCGGAGTACATTGCAGCAGCTGAAGCAGCAAAAGAGGCAGTTTGGATCCGTAAATTCCTAATTGGATTAGGAGTAGTTCCGTTAGCAGCTGAGCCCGTTCCATTGTATTGTGACAATAGCGGGGCTATAGCACAGGCTAAGGAACCAAGGTTTCATCAACGATCCAAACATGTTCTTCGACGATTCCATCTGATTCGAGAGATCATACATCGTGGCGATGTGAAGATCGAAAAGATCGCATCAGAGGATAATATTGCAGATCCGCTGACGAAGGCTATTCCCCAGGAAAAGTTTGAGCGACATGTACATAGTTCAGGTATTAGATGCTTGAGTGACTGACTATAGGCCAAGTGGGAGATTGTTAGACAGTAATGACCCATAGCGTCACTATTTTGTAAATGATATTGTATTATTGTACAAAATTAACTATGTAGTAATGAAATTGCCTTTTACCGTTTTGTAATTTATTTACTTTGATATATAAATGGTAAAAGTCCCTATGATTAATTCCGGATTGAGATGATATGAGACAGTATCAATCCATAAAGGTTTAATCATTAAATATCCCTAGTCGTAGTATTATCGAGATTGGACATCGATAATGCGGAATAGACTAGTACTGCACTTGTGCGTGTTGTGAGGGCACAACAGCATAGTTCTCATATATTTGAGTATTGGATACTTATGCAAGTGCGGTAGGAGGCTGTGTTTTACCGATGGTACGGAAAACAGCTTCGCTCTGGATAGACCCCGCGGAATCCCATTGGTAGTATGTCTGCGTGTCTATGGGAGTCCGCTTCAGGGCAGGTGCATATGGTCTTAACTTGAGACTTGCATCGCTAGTACTTGCGACAATCGGTAGACTTTAGTTTTGGTCGTCCAGGGCTTTAACAGGTTCTGTGTACACCTCTTCTAGGTTTATCGGGAATCGTAGTGTATTGGGTGTGATGTCAAGACGGAAGTATCACTTCAGACATATGGAGATGATGATCGCGCAGGATACAGAACTAGTACTCTATAATGGTTGCAACCATCGGGATAATATGACAAGGTCAGGATTATCCGATTCAAAGAGACTAGTTGCTTGATGTCCGATATATGTATCGTACGGGGCAGACACATCTCCAGCCCCAGGCCTTACATGTGATCATCCGATACTGGATCAGTATACACTATACTACGGTATACTACGCCTGTTATAGATCTTATATTCCAATAAGAATATTTCTGGAGAATTGGGTAGGCATGGCGTTTTGCTAGAGGCTAACCTTGTCTTGTAAATCGGTAAAAACGTAGTACTTGGTACGTACATGTTCGGATAATCTGACGGCCGTATTTACTGCCAACATATCCAGAGATCTCTTGGGTCGCTTCCCGAAGATTCACCAATGACGTATGATTCAAACTCGATTAATCTTGGATTAATTACGGAGAGACTTTATCTTGGATAAAGTACTATATATAGAGAGAGAACGATTAATTTGGAATTAATCGTAAAATTATTATATTCGATATAATAATCGAAATTCGATTTCGACGCGAAATTAAAATTAGATTTTAATTCGGGCAAACGAGTTAATTTAGAATTAATTCGTTAGCGACGTAAATAATAATTTCGCTAGGCGCAATTATTTATTTAAATTCGATTTAATTAACGTCGCGACGAAAGTTCGGTATTTCGGAAATATCGAACCCGAACACGTGAGTACGCGTGGGCCCACTTTCATTTGGGTTGTGTGGGGCCCACATGACACATGTCATTTTATGCATTATTTAATTGTTAATACATTGCATGGTGATAGTGTACAATACACTCAATGGTTTTGCATGGAGTTTGAGTGTTTGACACTCTAAGCCATTGCATGATTTGTGTCATAAGTTTATTATTAATTTAATAAACATTATGGCATAAATATAAATTGATTTTTGTAACAAAAATCATAACACTCTCTCCTATTCTCTCATGACCGAAACTGTGAGCTCTCACAGCCCTCTCCACTTTTCTGTTTTTGTTGCAAAAACTTGAAGAATTTGTGTTTGTTTGGAACATAAAATCACACACAAGGCTAGCACCATCAAGGGATCATACAAAGGTGTTATGGGAAACTAATCTTAGAGCTTGGAAGGATCAAAAATTGCTTGGAGCTTCTCTTTTCTGTTTGGCCGAAACCCTCACTGCACAAAGGAGAAAATTTTTGTTTCATCAACGCATCCGCATTCCGATCTTTGTGAGTATGATTCCGCCATACTTCAATATTGTTCATTCATTTATATGTTTTGTTTGCTCTTTTGATCTTGGGACATGGATTAGAATTTCCAACAAAAGCATATTCTCAAGTATCTTAAGAGAACGAGGGACTATATGCTTGTCTATTCTGGAAAAGATATGATCCTTAGAGGATGTACATATTCTTATTTTCAGGTGGATGTAGATTATGATAAATCAATATCTGAATCAGTATTCACCCTAGTTGGTGGAGCCATTGTATGGAGGAGTATAATACATTATGGTATTGTGAACTCCACCATGAAGGTTGAGTATGTAGCAGCTTGTGAAGCAGCTAAGGAAGTAGTATGGCTCTATAAATTCTTAGGAGATCTGGAAGTTGTTCCAGATATGAGTATATCACTCACATTTTATTATGATAATAATGGTGCAGTGGTAAAATTCCAAAGAACCAAAAGCCACAAGAGAGGGAAGCATATAGAGAGGAAATATCATCTCTTTAGGGAGATGTTGCAGATAGCATTCTGCAGACAATCTGGCTGATCCATTTACAAAGACCTTGACGGCTAAAGTGTTTAAAGGTCACCTATAGGGTCTAGGATTATGTGACATATCTCATTTACTGTAGTGCAAGTGTGAGATTGTTGGGATATATGCCCAAGAGCATAATTGAGTATGTAAACGGTTTTTTATTTTAAGTAATAAACGATGCAGTTATTCATTTATTAAAATATTGATTTAAAGTTAGATATTATAAATTATCATATATGCCATTGGATACTAAATGTACTTTCAAATTTAGTATAAAAGTGTTATACACAAGAGGATTTAAATATGAAATTAGTAATACTAAATATTTCGTAGAGAGAAAACAAATATGAGCTCTTTGTTTGTGGTTTATCTACAGCTACGGTCCATTCCATATTATATGACGACTTTGATCCGGGTTCATTCATGTAGTGACATGGGAATGGAGGCACCTTATATTATGCGATCATATAGGATTGGACCAAGATAGAAATAAATTTCTTTTAATATCCGTTAAACAAAGAAATTCATATTAGTGTAATAGAAACAAAAGCACATGGGCATACCCCAGACAGATAGGGAGGAGAGACCCTCCTAGCAACAAAGCACTAAAAGGGGCAAACCCCAGAAAACTAGAGAGGACAGGCCCTCCTAGTAAAAACCCGAAAAGCTATAAACAAAACAAAACCATCAGAAAATGTCATCAGACAGGCGTCAAGAAAGATAAAGCCATTTATTATCATAAGATGGTTTCACCCTCCGCAGTAAACTGGCATGAGACTGGACAGTAAACACAATATCACAAAGTAGAGCACTGACGGGGCGATGGGTCACATCATGCATGCAGGCATTCCTCTCCCTCCAGATGTAGTAAACTGACGCAACAAAAGAAAGCCGAACAAGAAGATGATATAATGAGGCATCGGTGAACTGATACATCCACTCAACCGTCTGCAACCAAACTCGAGAACTCCAATCTAACCCACACATGGACAATACCATAGTCCAAACCCGCGAAGAGAAAGAGCATTGGAAGAAAAGGTGATCAACATCCTCACTTGAACAACCACAAATGATGCATCGCAAGCAAGCAAAGATACCAAAACTCATAAGACGATCCTGGGTACAAAGGCCACCCTGAATAGTCATCCAAAGCAAAAAGGAATGGCGTGGAATAGCTTTACTAAACCAAACAACTAGGTGCCAGCGTATCAAAGTGCCTCTCATCCTCATCGCATTCCAAGCACTAGACACAGAAAACCTCCCTCTACTATCATCCTCCCAAACCAACTAATCCTCCCTCAAACAAGAAGGATCCGAAAGAAGGGTCCGAGCCAGCTCAACAAGGGCTGCTGACCTAGCAGGAGGCCAACGCCAAGAAGAATCAGAGATAATAGTAGCAACTATCGCCATAATTTCAAATTAAATTATATTTGATATTATATTTAATTTTTGAAATTAATAATTTTATTGTGACAAAAATGTCATTGGCTAATATCTATATGTGTGATTAGGGTTATGGTTAATTTTGTAAAATTATATTTAATTAACCTAAACCATATATATAAATTAGAATGTTTTCTCTTCACATTAAAAATTCTAGCCACTTTCTCATATTTTCAATGAGATTGAAAAATAGACAATTGAGAGAAAAATGGTGGAAATTTTTCTTAAGAAAATTTTTCTTCAAGTGAATTACCGGAGTCTACCCTCCCTGATTTTTTGATAGTGAGTTATAACATGAAAGATTAAGTGATAGATCTGATCCTTGATTTGATTTTGTAACAAACTCACGGCACCATCTGCACATCACTCACGCTATTTTGATCAAAATCAAAATGAAATTCATGAAGCCATGTTCATCGAATTAACGTGCGCCACGTGAATAAAAGAGAATGAAGAAGCAAATTAAAGATCACATGCGCATAAGATCAAATTGGTTGTATGCGTGGCAATTGCTTTTTTATTTGAATTAACCTGATGCATGGAAAAGTGATGTGTGCGTGAGTAGATGTAGCACACGCTGCACGATGGAGCTGGTAGTCGAACGGCCACATGGGTGATGGGTGCTATTTGAATGTTAGTGAAACAGCAACTTATGTGAACAAGGCAGTGACGCGGGTTGTTTACTTTCGTGTAAATCTGTCCAGATTTACGTTGCTAGAGTGGGGCTGTTCGGGGGCCGTTTCAGGTTGATAAAAACAATGCCAAAGCAGTAAATTGTGCATGTTAAGGGGCTGGTCAGATTCAGGTTTTTGGGGGAAAATGAAAGAAAAATTTTCAAGGTCGATCCCGGTTGCCTAAGCCGCTTCCGCTGCTCGAAGGGAAATCGTTTCCTACATCCATAACTCTAAGGTTATTTTAAGAATAGACTTAGATAAAACTAGGTAATGCATATCCTTGTAACGAACTAGGTAATGAAAAATAACTAAACATTGATCTCATCATGTTTAATAGGGTTCGATTTCTCATTTTTACAACACCATTCTACTATAGTGTTCCATGTGCTATGAGTTGGGATACTATCCCATGATCAACTAATAATTTCTCAAATTTATTATTGAGATATTCATCTTCATGATCTGATCGTAATATTTGATAGTTTTATCTAAATGGTGAGGTTTTGATGGTTTTACCTAAATGGTTCGCAACCTCAGCACGATACTTTTTGAACCTTTCAAAGGTATATGATTTGTGATGCATTAGGTAAACATAGCCATATATGGAATAATCGTTAATGAATATAACGAAGTATTCATAACCTCATCTTGCTCTTACAATCATTAGACTACAGACCTCTGAATGTATAAGCTCAAGTGATTCATTCGCTCTTAGTCTTTTTCCGGTAAAAGGTCTCGTGGTCATTTTGTCTGCAAGATAAAAGTCGTAGACTGGTAAATCCGCTCTTACTAACCTATCTATTATATCAAAGGTTAATGTGGCCAAGTCGAAGATGTCATAAATATATATCATCATGAGAAATCTTTTACTGTTAAGTTTTGGGGATTTCAACCTTAAATAATTTAGTGTTGAGCAGTGAGTTCTATATTAACGGTCTTAACACATAAAAGTTATTTCCTAAGTTTCATGTACATATTTGCAATCCATTTCTAGAAATAACAATTAGATTATTATTAAAAGAAATGGAAAAGCCATCTTTCAAAAGTTTAGAAACATAAATCGAATTCTTGTGAAAATCAGGAATGAATATCATATTGTTTAAATTTAAGTAAAAATAATTCAAAAAAATTAAAACTTGGAACTCCCATTACTCTTACTGAAACGACATTCCTTGTCCTGACGACGAGGAACTCACTTGGAGATTAGGCCAAGCAAACCAAGCAACATAGAGAACCTCAAGAATCACAAATTTGATTTTGATGGAACAAAACTCTTCCAATGCCATAAAGAATACCCACAGAAAACTTATCTTTGAGAACACTTAAGATAATACCTTGTTGGGTTATGCTAGATCGGAGACACCACTAAGGTTGCCTTAGATAAGTCGAAGCTTGAACAAATGGGAATTCATCCCTTAAGCTTGAATTTCGACCATAGCCATTTCTTTTATAGAAAATTCGAAATTGTGTATTATGTTGATTATCATTAAAGAAGACAAAAGTTACAATATATAGTACAAAGTGAATTTACTAAAATACCCTTAAAGGTAAAAAAGACCAAAATGTCATAAAACTAACCAATGGTCACTTAAAAGTCAAACCCTTAATAGTCATTTACTAGCTAATATAAATATCTAAGCTAAGATATTAAAACAAGTGGCAAAAATATATTTGCCCAATTTTGCCAAAAAAGTCATCAAAAATGGCTAGGGATATTTGCTAACTATTTGTTGTAACCCAACTTAACCTAAATGACTAAGCTAACTAAGTTATAAATAATAACTAAAGTCAATATTACAGATGTAAAGTCCAAAAGTCAACAAAAGAGGCAATTTTCCCAAATTACCAAATCATCCCTTTTGCATAAAATTGTCCAAATTTCATAGTCTTCATGTAACAAGGTCCTAACTATGTGTTTCAAGCCCATTAAACCTTACGTAACTCGAATATTTGTTATATTAAAAAAAAAAAAACTATACACCAGCAAATGGGGTACGCACAATCTGGGTACGCATAATCTATTTTCCTTCACAAAAACCCATCACCAAGTAAAAAGAACAAAAAGGAAAAAACCCTAAAATGCTCTCAACTTTCCATTCACTCTCGGCGATCCCCTTCTCATATCGTCGTGAGCCTTAATTTCCTTTGTTCTTCTACCAAATCATTTACACCTTTGGTACTTTTCCCTTCCTTTTCAACCCCCCTTACTCTCTTTTGTTTCTATTGACTCGGTTTTCTCTCTATCTTCCAGTGTCCTCCATTTTCCCTTTCTCGGCCTTTCTTTCCTCGATAACATCGTCCGGTTTGCCTTTGGTAGGGCCGCGTCTCCCCGGCGGTGGTCACACGGCCGTGAGGACCGTGTCTCGGGGTCCGTCTTCTGCCCTTTTGACCACCGGTGCCTCTCAACCTGTGGATTCTAGTCATGGGCTTTTGGAACCAACAATCTCTCAACCTGTGGAATCTAGCCATGGGCTTGTGGAACCAACGATGGGTATGACGTGTTCTGTCTTGCCCTTGGTTTGTTCGCCGGTTCCGTCGATGTTGCCGGGTGAGCTGCTGCCCGTTTCTGGTCTTGCAAACTGCGTCCCTTCGGTCCTTGGCAGTTCGAATCAGGTGGGTTTGGTTGAGACTGTTCCTGGGTTTGTTTGTAATTGTAGTGGGTCTCTCCTTGACAATGAAGATGGTTCTAGTGGTGGTGGCCAGTCTGTTTTAGTTGCTGCTTCAGTTGCTAAGTTTGATGTGGCCGATGGAAGTCTGGGGCATGGTCTGCATTCCGTTGTTGGGTCTGGCAGTGTAGAGGCTGGTCAGCCTGTTGGTGGTGATGGTTTGTTGTCCTCAGTTGGGGCTGTAGTGACTGCCTCTGGTGCCGAGAGTGGTCATTTGTGTTGTGCTGATCAGGGGAGTGCAGCTGATGGTGCGATAGGCATAGGTTGTGGCTCGGTTAATGTGTGTTCTAGGCCTATTTTACTATCGTCCAGTTCTGTGGCTTTGAGTAATTCTGGTTCTGCCGTGGGACAGAGTGTTGGTCCGTTACGTGAATCTGGTCAGGTTGTTGGTGCTATGGCAATTGATGTTTCTGATGAGGCTGTTGATACCTCGGCAGCTTGTTTTGTTAATCCTATTGCTGTGAATTCCAGTGATTTCGGTCATGTTGGCCCCTTTTTTGTCGTGAGGAATTTTGTGAAAGGAGTTAGTATTGGTTGTGTTGAAAAGAGGATAGCCCCTACTCGTTTGGGTGTTCCTGGCACAGTGAGTTCTGCATCTGTTACTGCCCCCATTTCCGCTGCCGAGAGGTTAATTGGTCAAGCTCCGAAACTTCCAGGGTTGGTGGGCATTGGACCCGTATGTACTGAGACTTATGCTAAAGTGGTGAATGGGTACAAAGGAGTAGATTCTCTTGATTCGGCGTCCATGTCTACCTCATTACACTTTGTTCAACCGAATGTTATCGACGGTAGGGTTAAAGTGTGCCCTCCTTTAGAGGTAGAGGGAAGTGTGATTTGGCGTAGCACATTAGTTGGATATTTTGTGGGTAAAAGACTCCCATTTCATATTGTCAACTCTATTGCGCACAAGATTTGGGAAATACTTGGTTTGCAGGAGGTTCTAACCTCAGATAATGACTTCTTTTTGTTCAAATTTGATATTTTTCAAGAAGCTTGTGCGGTGTTGGATAGAGCCCCGTGGCATATGGCTAATAGGCCATTGGTTCTCAAGCTTTGGCAACCAGGTTTATCCTTGACCAATGCGGATCTCTTTAAAGTTCCGGTGTGGGTTAGACTTTTTAATATGCCTTTTGAGTATTGGACTGCTAATGGACTTAGTTGTGTGGCTAGTGCAGTTGGTAGACCTCTCAATGCTGACCATATATTCTAGGAAACGGCTCAATTTTGCTTGAGTATGTATTGAAATTGATGCTTGGAAACCCCTTGTCGAGGAGATTGATTTTCAGTGTACTAATGGTACTAGGGCACAAGTAAGGGTTGAATTTGAATGGGTTTCTGTGAAATGTACTACTTGTGAAGTTTTTGGTCACTCTTTGAGTTCCTGCCCTAGGACGGCTCCCAGTAAGGAGGATAATAAGCCTTCTCAGTCCTGGGTTCATAAGTCTTCTACTCTTGCTACGGGTATAGCTGTTACGGCTGAGGCGTTTAAGGATAAGGAGGGTGCTTGGATTTCGGTCTCTATGAAAAAGAGAGGTAATGGAGCGACTTTGACCACTCTAGTTAGTTTGAGTGGTGATGTGCTTCAGGGTGCTACCATTGACAGGGTTTTTGTTTTGGGTGAGTGTTCTATTAAGAGTTTGGAACCGGCCCCGATAGTTCCTTCCATGCTTCCTGATTCGTCTGAGGCAGTTGTTGTGGAGGCAGAGGGTAAGAGGGAGGAGGGTGAATGTTCTCATATTTCATCACTGCAGGTTAAAGATCTTCCTGAGACTGCTTTAGCTGAGACTCCGCCTATTGGGGTTTATGATTCGCCCCCTCCCAATGATAACAGTTTAGCTATTAAGGCTGTAGATTCTTTGGAGATAAAGAAATTGGTTTATGGTAACAAATCTAAGAAGGGTTCGGGAGGTAAGAGTAGTCAGAAACGGCAGTCCCCAAGAGGGGGTAGACGACATTGATTTGATGGGTTGGTTCTTCTTTACTATATCTTTTTATGATTTTTGGCTGTTGGAATATTCGGGGTCTCGTGCAATTAATCCGTCATAGAAGTTCTTTTGCCATTCAAATATTCTTCTGTTTGGCCGTATTTGGGTTTGTTGGAATCCCAGTGACATTGATGTAAGAATTATTCGTTCTTCTCAAGCTATACATTGTCGGGTGTCTCATATTTCTCGGGTGTGGAGCTGTATGGTATCTGTGGTTTATGGTGACTGTGACTATGAGAAGCGTCGTGAGTTATGGGCCGACCTGATTACTAGTGGTAGTGATTTTAATGATTCTCCATGGCTAGATATGGGGGATTTCAACGCCATTTGCACTTCGGTTGAGCATAATGGTGGTTCTTTGTCGTGACCATCCTGGAAAGATGATTTGGGTTGCTGTTTAGGTCAGGCTGGTTTGGATGATCTTCAGTTCTCTGGCTGTCATTTTACATGGTTTAATAAGCAGGTTCGATCTCCTATTTGGCGTAAGCTGGATCGTGTTATCGTTAACTCTTCTTGGGAATGTCTCTTCCCGGGTTCTGCTGTCTGGTTTCTTCCCCCTCGGATTTCAGATCACTCTCGTATGGTTGTTAAGCTTTCTGAGCTCCCAAAGAGGATAATTCCTTTCATATTCTTTGATTATTGGGCTGATCATCCTGATTTCCTTTCTGTTGTGACTAGGGCTTGGGATATTGATGTTCGTGGTACTCCTATGTTTCGTTTGTGTAGTAAGCTGAAGAGTATTAAGATGGCTTTGAAGAAGTTTAATGTTAAGAATTTCTCTAATCTTTCGGGTAAGGTTTTGGAGATTAGAAGGAAGCTGGATATGGTGTAGTGTGCTTTACAGAATTGCCCTAGTGACTCTGCTTTGTTAGCTGAAGAAGCAAGACTTTCATTATGGTATGGTGATTTGATGAGGGCTTTAATAGTCAGAAATCTCATGTTCAATGGCTCAACCTTGGGGATCAGAATTCGAAATTCTTCTTTACTGTTATAAAGAGTACTCACTGTCGTAGTAAAATTACTTTTGTTACTAAGAAGGATGGGACTGTTGGATAATATGACCCATAGCGTCACTATTTGTACAGATCATGATGTTGTTGTACAAATTAACTATGTGACAAAGGAGATTGCACTCTTATCATTTGTGATTAGATCACCTTAGATGTATAAATGATTAGAGGTCCCTATGATTAGTTCCTGGACTGAGAATGATATGAGACAGTATCAGTCCCCGAAGGATTAATCATTAAATATCCCTAGCCGGAGTATTATCGAGACTGGACATCGATAATGCGGAATAGGCTAGTATTGCACTTGTGCGCGTTGTGAGGGCACAACGCCATAGTTCTCATATATTTAAGTATTAGATACTTATGCAACTGCGATAGGAGGTTGTGTTTCACCGATGGTACGGGAAACAGCTTCGCTCTGGATAGACCCCTCGGAATCCCATTGGTATTATGACTATGTGTCTATGGGAGTCCGACATCAGGGTAGGTGTATTTGGTCTTAACCTGAGACTTGCACCGCTAATGCTTACGACAATCAATATACTTTAGTTGAGGTCGTCTAGGACTCTAACCGGTTCTGTGTACGCCAACTGCTGGGTATATGAGAATGAGATCGTAGAGTATTGGGTGTGTGATCAAGACGGAAGTATCACTTCAGTCATAGTGGAGATGATGTCACGCAGGATACGGTATTAGTGCTCTTAAGTGTTGCGCAACCATCGGGATATTATGACTAGGTCATGCATATCCGATTATAGAGACTAGTTACCAGACATCCGACATGTGCTTCGGACGGGGCAGACACTTATCCAGCCCCAGCCCTAGCACGTGACTATCCGATACTGGGCCGATATACACAATACTTGGTATACTACGCTTGATACAGATCTTAAATATTCTTAGATGGATATGACCGGAGAATTGGGTAGACTTCGTGCTTTGCTAGAAGCCGATCGTGTCTCGTAAATCGGTAGAACGTAGTACTTGGTACGTACGTGATTCGGATACTCCGACGACCGATTTGACTGCCAACATATCCGGGGATCTCATGGGTCGCTTCCCAAAGATTCACCGATGACGTATGACTCGCACTTTTATTAATCTGGGATTAATATGATGAGAGAGAAAATTAATCTGGGATTAATTACGGAGATATTTTATCTGGGATAAAATATTATTTAAAGAGAGAGAATGATTAATTTGGAATTAATCGAGGAATTAATATATTTGATATATTAAACGAAATTGGATTTCGACGCGGAATTAAAATTAGATTTTAATTCGGGCGAGCGAATTAATTAGAATTAATTCGTTAGCGACGTGAATAGTGATTTCGCTAGGCGTAATCATTTAATTACGACGCGACGGAAAATTCGTTAATTTAGAATTAGCGAAACGACCGAGCCCGAGAATATTTACGAGCGCATTCGCATTTCGAATTCGAGCGCGGCTCGTCAAATCAAGCGTCAAATCGCTAGTCGCATCTAGCGTCACATCAAGCGTCAAATCATGTCACTTTGAGTGATGTGACAATTGATTAGATTGATTGATTGAGTTGACTTGATGTGACTTGAGTGAGTGTGTGGTTGGCAATTAAAGCCAAATGTGTAGGAAATGAATTTGAATTTCATTTCATGTGTATTAGATACACAACATACACCACAAAATACGCAAATCACTTTCCCTCCTCTCTCTCTTCTTCTCCTTCTCCTCTCTTTCACGCATTTTCTGTTCGTTTTGGCTAGGCAAAAAAAACAGTGAGCTGTAAAGGAAGCAAGTGTGTTTTGTGGCAAAAACAAGAGTGCTAGCACACTCCGAGATCAATGCGAAGGTGATAGGGAAGTCCCCCCATGAGCCGGAACAATTTTTCGAAGCTTGGAGCTTGTTTTGATGATGAAAACCGAAACCATTGAGGACCAAACTGCTACTGCAGTGAGTCACCAGTGAGCAGAATTTCGAGTTCGTTTTGTTGCCAAATCGTCTCTCAACCGCTCGATGTAAGTATTCCGCAACTTCGTCGTTGTATTCACTTGTGTTTCATGCTTAGATTTGATCTTGGGACCTATAGAAAATCCAACAATGGCATCAAGAGCTTGGGTTAAAAGCATGAAAATGTTAGGGCTAAAATTTGGGCAAATTTGATTTTGAGCATGATTAATGAATTGGATTGATTAGTATGCTTAAATGTGTTATTATTGAGGATTGATTGGATCAATTTGTTGAAATAATGTTTGGATATTTTTCCCCAAATTTATCACCTTGGCCGAATTTAACAATTAATTTAATGTCTTGGGATTTTTGATTTTTGACAATTGGATGTGTTGGAAATCATTCGGGATGATGATTTAACGACGATTGCGGAATCAATTGGATTGAATTCGATTCGGACGTAAAATCCCCAAATTGCCAAGTATGTTATTTAGCATGAAATTGGGTAAAATGAATTTGAGCATGTAATTATGAAATTGGATGATTAAGTATGCTTGAATATGTTTTAATTGATAATTGATTGGATCAATTTGATGAAATTATGTTTGGAACAAATTTCCCCAAAATGCTTGTGTTGGCCGAATTGATGAAGTGCCTTATTGTCTTGGTATTTTTTTTTTTGATTCATTGGATGACTTGAAAACAATTGGGGATGTTGATTTAATGTTGATTTGGATTCAATTGGATGGGTTTAAAGTTGGACATTAAAATCCCCTTTGGCCGAGACTTAATGTAGCATGTATATGGGTTTGATTTTAATCAAAATATGTTGGACATATGATGATGATAATGAGCATGATTAATTGTATGAATTGATGTTTTAGAAATGTTAATTTGGGTGATTAATCATGATATACACTTTAGGTAATTAAATTGCGAAATTGGATTTGTGTAATTTAATTAATTGGGCTAATTTTGGAAATTGAGCTTGAATTGTTGTTATTGGGCTTATTGGGCTTTGTTGTACAAAGTTGGGTTAAGGCAAATTGGATTGGATCCAATTGGGCCCAAAACCACTTCCATAAAGCCCAAATGCGACATAATGGACCTTTGTAATTTAATTGGGCCTAATGGGCCAAAATTAATTTAAAGGCTTATGGGGTAAATCCCGGATTGGACTTTGGTTGCGGGTTTGACCCGAGTTGACCAAAAGTCCACGCCTTAAGAAATTAATTAAAAGCCCATTGGACTTTAATTAAGTTGACGTTGGACGTTAATCGGGCTTTGAGACCCGTAACAATTAAATTTGGAATTTAATTCGTAAAAGGTTTATTAATAAAGTGTGATATTTAATTTGGAATTAAATAGTGAATTAGAATTAAATACAAATTGAATTGGAATTTAATTGTGTAGTTTAATTTAATTCTAGAATTTGTACTTTAAGTACTTATTCGCAAAAACGAGTTTGACTCGAGCAAAATCAAATCGTTGTTTGAACATTGGATGATCACATAATTATCAGATTAATTAATTTGATTAGATTGATTGATAGCATGCTTGAGTGAATACATGGTTGTGATGCATGAATAATGTATATCGGATGGATATTAGATGGGTGGGGCAATTTTAGAAATTGTTGTAATAAATTTGATTTATTAATTGGACCTGCGTGTCCAGCCTTATCACCTCCTATTCTTTGTATTCTCTTCTCACCTATTCCCCTCAATGTAAATGAGGTTCTTTAGAAGTGTAGTGTAACGGGTAGAAGAAATATTTGTGCTAGCGGGAGAGAGAAAGTGAGAGATTTGATCTAGGATCAATGTGTAAAATATCCATCCGCATATCATTATTATTTTATCATATGCGCTTTATTATGTGTTTAGAATGCATGTTTAAGGGTGTATGATGATGAGACCTTAACAAAGATAATAAATTGGTTGCCAATTTGCACACGAAAAACCCTCATCAAATATCATGCGTTTTTCCTTCCATTGAGTGATTCTCACTCAAGATCCTAGATTGGCATGGGTTGTTGGCCAAAGTCAAGCCCTTTGTCTGTCGAAGATGTGTTTGAATCACGAAGCTTTGTTCCATATTGGTGTCTTGTCCAAGTTGTGGTTTGTTGGCCAAAGTCAAGACCACTTCTTGTCCATCGACATTGATTACGAAGCTTCCATGGTCAATGGGTCGCGCTTGACTGGGATCATTAGGTTTGTTGTGCCAAAGCCAAGGCCTAGTTGATTCAGAGGAAAAAGGTTAGGTAATACATTGGATGTATTGGCATATATAAGATATATGTTTCGGACTTGGATGTCCCCCTACCGGATCTAGGAATTGGATTGGATCCAATCGATCTTAGAGATCTACCTAGTTAATTATCATACAATTTGTTGGCCAAAGTCAAGATTGTGTGATATTTAACGGGATCCTAGCCCACTAGGAAACACGGTTTCCCGAGTACTCGACAGAGGGTTAGAGGCTCGCCGAAAAATAGTGGGAGGCAAGAATTGAATTTGCAATACTCGTTCAATTACTCGCCATACGCGCTCATTTAAATTATTTCGTCGTTAGATTAAATGTTAGTTGGACTAATATTTAAATTGTTGTTTTATTTAACAGTTGGACTGTATTATAGTTGATTATATATAATTGGATTATATTAATCAATATATTTGAATTAATTAATTTCAGTTTACAGTTGATTTTATAATTGGATTATAGTAATCAATGTAATTGAGGTTAATTAATTTAGATTATATTTGATTATATAGTTGGACTATTATAATCATTATAATAAATAGTACCACAAATCGTTGATTAAATAGTTGGACTATTAGAATCAAGATATATATGAAAGATTAGTGTTTAAGACATAATCCTGGGTGAAAATGTATTTAAACGACTTTAATTTTCAAATCGGGAATAATTTTCAGGATGGTCCTGGAAACTAATTAGTTATTTTATTTGATAAAATAAGCCTAAGATCGGAGTTAAGCAAATAAGTGGAACATGATATTTGGAATATTCATGTAATGATAACTTTAGTGCTTAATCCATAATACTTGTCATATAGACTCCTTAATTCTTTATCAGAACTAAGGATTAGATTCTTAAAGTATGATATTGAAATTGAAGGATATTCAAAGATTAGATCTTAGAAGTACTTTTAAAATTGCAATAAATAATTCTTGGAGAATTAAAGACTATTCTCAAGGAGATAAAGTCAAAATTTGCAATTAGGCAAGTAGTGCAAGGCACACCTTACTTCAATATTCTGGAAACCCGAGGCTTGGTCAAAGGCAACTGGAATATTGAAAATGACAAAGGCAAAATCATTATAGTCTTCTTGGAAGATAAATGACATATCCCAAAATGTCTGCACAATTGTGGCAAACGGAATCGCGAAGCGTGACTGTCGTTTGGACAAAGCAGACATGAAGGAATTGAAGACGAGCAAGGCTCTGACTTCAAATATGTTTGTCAAAATTATGTTCATTACTAGTATTAAAATTGGATTTTAGATACTTAGTATGGTACATAAATATATGTATTGATGTTCAGAATCTGCTATGAGCAGGATTAGAGAACTGTTATAATGTAACTAGTTTGACTAGATACATTATCTCTTTATCAGTGTTTAACCCACCGCGGGTGAACCTTTATATTATAGAACACTAAAGTGTTTTATTATATAAGGATGATATTGAGATAAACACATTAGATGTGAATAACAGAATTTATATTTTGAATATAAATAAATCTCAAATATATATATAATGACAAACAAATAGCTCAAAATGATTTGATCAGAAGAAACTAATTATGGCATTGTTGTCTGGGACACAATCGAACAAGACTCGTATATCCACACTTTCGAAGAGTGGGTACTCGGACTGTTTTGATTCCAATCAAATAAAGTCTACGAATCTAGTTTATTGGGCAATGTGCCTAAAACACTATTTACTTGGTAAAAGTGTAAAATGCCATCGATCTATTAGCCCTGTTCATATTGAAACAAGTGGGCCCATGTCTAGCTAGGCTAGATATAGATATGAATATTTCGTGACCTATACGGATGTGGCATCGCGTAATGGTTGTGTGTTTCTTTTGAAGAACACAAATCGGAAACTTTTAGAGTTTCGACACGAAATAGACAAATAGATCGACTATAGTATTATACCGTCACGGTAAGACCGTAATGGAAAATACTTAAGCAATAAGTTTCTTATATACTTGAAAGAGTATAGTATTCTTTCAAATGAGGACTCCTCCCGGAACACGTCAAAGTGACGGTGTGTCCGAACGGATTAACCGAATCATGTTAGACATGATAAGGCTAATCATGAGTCGCTCTGAGCTACCATTTCCTTCAACGGATAAGTTTTAACAGTGCAATAACTTATTTAGAATAAGGTTCCATAATAATCTGTTTGACAGATTACATATTAGATATGAACGGGAAAGAAACCGGGTTTCTCATTCCTGACCATTTGGGATGCTAGGCATATGTTTGGATGATACCAAACTAAAACCCAAATTGGATAAGTGTCAATTGTAGGCTATCCTAGGGATACCATAAGTATTGTACTTATACATCTCACCAGAGAACAATTAGATTGTTGCTCACCATGCAGTTTTCCTGAGAGGAATACAGACATGCAGTGGTAAGTGGGAGGATAGTAAAACTCGATGAAAATCGGAGTAATACTATTCAAGGCACCTATTCCTAATGGAACATAAATAGTTCATCAAGGATGAAACTATTCCATTAATCTTCGAGTACACAAGAACCACGTAGATCGGAGAGAGTCAGAAAAAACACCTAGGGTATGGGTTTCTGATCTCACCTCATAAAGATGTTAATCTTTTAAGGTATACCAACTGATTACGTATGAGGTAGTGATACAAGGTATCGACTCCCTATTATGACAAAGTGTCATGAGTCCGAAATGGATTCCATGTATATCAACAAGTTTGGATACTAGTTGATGTACCATAAGACATTGTGCCTATTGGTACTTTATAAGTCTTCAAGGAAGACATACATGGAAGGCAACATACCAACGTACTAAGCTAGGCTTGTAAAGAAAAGGTAGAGTTATCAACATTGTGTTGATTCCGACGAAACCTTTTACATGTTGCCATTGTAAATCCATTTGGATAATGCTTGCTAAAGCTGTGTATTTCATTTATGAAATATGACAGCTTAACGGAAAATCGCTTTCCTGAAAAGGAAACCTTTCGGAGGATGTTTATAACATCCTGTCGGTTTTGTCGTACCATAACAAGCAAACAAGGTTTGCAGGTTATTCGATCCATGTTTGGATTGAAGCAAGCATAGGTTCTAGGAATTATCGTTTTGATGTAATCATAAAGGAGTATGATTTAATTCAAAACGAAATGATTCTTGTGTATATAAAAGGGTTAGTGGGAGTGCACTGACATGAATGTCATGTAAGATAATGATAATATGTCATTTCTTGGAAATGATATTCCCATAAAATAATCGGTGAAAGCTTGGCTTTCCTGATAACGACTATGAGTCGTAACAAAGGTACTATACAATAGTATAACGGTACAGTGAGCTGGAAATCTTCCAAGCAAGATACTGTTGCCGGATAAACAACAAATGCGGATTATTGCTGCAGCTGAGGCAGCAATAGAAGCCATTTGGATCGATAATAAATCTAATTAGATTAGATATAGTTCTGTTAGCGGCTGAGCTAGGCGTCAGCACAGGCTAAGGAATTAAAGGTCTCATCGACGATCCAGATATATACTTCTATATTCATCTGATTCGTTCGGATCATACATCGTGGCGATGTGGTGATCGTGTAAATCGCGTCAGACGATAATCATGCAAATCCGCTGACGAAAATCTTTTCTCAGCAATTTGAGCGAACCGTACATAGTTCGGGTGTTAGACACTCGAGTGACTGGCTATGTGCCAAGTGGGAGATTGTTGGATAATATGACCCATAGCGTCACTATTTGTACAGATCATGGTGTTGTTGTACAAATTAACTATGTGACAAAGGAGATTGCACTCTTATCATTGTGATTAGATCACCTTAGATGTATAAATGATTAGAGGTCCCTATGATTAGTTCCTGGACGGAGAATGATATGAGACAGTATCAGTCCACGAAGGATTAATCATTAAAATCCCTAGCCGGAGTATTATCGAGACAGGACATCGATAATGCGGAATAGGCTAGTATTGCACTTGTGCGCGTTGTGAGGGCACAACGGCATAGTTCTCATATATTTAAGTATTGGATACTTATGCAAGTGCGATAGGAGGTTGTGTTTCACCGATGGTACGGGAAACAGCTTCGCTCTGGATAGACCCCTCGGAATCCCATTGGTATTATGACTATGTGTCTATGGGAGTCCGACATCAGGGTAGGTGTATTTGGTCTTAACCTGAGACTTGCACCGCTAATGCTTACGACAATCAATATACTTTAGTTGAGGTCGTCTAGGACTCTAACCGGTTCTGTGTACGCCAACTGCTGGGTATATTGAGAATCGTAGAGTATTGGGTGTGATGTCAAGACGGAAGTATCACTTCAGTCATAGTGGAGATGATGTCACGCAGGATACGGTATTAGTGCTCTTAAGTGTTGCGCAACCATCGGGATATTATGACTAGGTCATGCATATCCGATTATAGAGACTAGTTACCAGACATCCGACATGTGCTTCGGACGGGGCAGACACTTATCCAGCCCCAGCCCTAGCACGTGACTATCCGATACTGGGCCGATATACACAATACTTGGTATACTACGCTTGATACAGATCTTAAATATTCTTAGATGGATATGACCGGAGAATTGGGTAGACTTCGTGCTTTGCTAGAAGCCGATCGTGTCTCGTAAATCGGTAGAACGTAGTACTTGGTACGTACGTGATTCGGATACTCCGACGACCGATTTACTGCCAACATATCCGGGGATCTCATGGGTCGCTTCCCAAAGATTCACCGATGACGTATGACTCGCACTTTTATTAATCTGGGATTAATATGATGAGAGAGAAAATTAATCTGGGATTAATTGCAGAGATATTTTATCTGGGATAAAATATCAATTTAAAGAGAGAGAATGATTAATTTGGAATTAATCGAGGAATTAATATATTTGATATATTAAACGAAATTGGATTTCGACGCGGAATTAAAATTAGATTTTAATTCGGGCGAGCGAATTAATTTAGAATTAATTCGTTAGCGACGTGAATAGTGATTTCGCTAGGCGTAATCATTTAATTACGACGCGACGGAAAATTCGTTAATTTAGAATTAGCGAATCCGAGCCCGAGATTATTTGCGAGCGCATTCGCATTTCGAATTCGAGCGCGGCTCGTCAAATCAAGCGTCAAATCGCTAGTCGCATCTAGCGTCACATCAAGCGTCAAATCATGTCACTTTGAGTGATGTGACAATTGATTAGATTGATTGATTGAGTTGACTTGATGTGACTTGAGTGATTTGTGTGGTTGGCAATTAAAGCCAATGTGTAGGAAATGAATTTGAATTTCATTTCATGTGTATTAGATACACACATTACACACAAAATACGCAACTCACTTTCCCTCCTCTCTCTCTTCTTCTCATTCTTCCTCTCTTTCACGCATTTTCTGTTCTGTTTTGGCTAGGCAAAAACAGTGAGCAGTAAAGGGAAGCAAGTGCGTTTTTGATGCAAAAATAAGAGTGCTAGCACACTCCGAGATCAATGCGAAGGTGATAGGGAAGTCCCCCCATGAGCCGGGAATCACTACGACGAAGCTTGGAGCTTGTTTTGATGATGAAAACCGAAACCATTGAGGACAGAAACTGCTACTGCAGTGCAGTCCACCAGTGAGCAGAATTTCGAATTTTGTTGCCAAATCGTCTCTCAACCGCTCGATGTAAGTATTCCGCAACTTCGTCGTTGTATTCACTTGTGTTTCATGCTTAGATTTGATCTTGGGACCTATAGAAAATCCAACAGGGACTTGTGTGGAGGATGATGTTTTTGGTTAGGGAGGAGATTGTATCTTTTTATGAGACTCTTTTGGGGCCCCAACCTTGTAAGCAGGATTTTGATAGGGATGTTCTCCATTCTGCCATTACTAAGCATGTGTCTGCTAAGCAGAAGGAGACTCTTGTTCGGGATGTTTCGTATGAGGAGATTAAGTTTGTCTTGTTTTCTCTGAAGGACAATAAGGCTCCTAGCCCAGATGGATTTAATTCGGGTTTCTTTAAGAAGACTTGGGTGGGGGATGATGTTTTTTGTGTTATTCACTCTTTCTTTTCCTCTGGACGTCTCTTAAGGCATGTTAATGCGACATCTATTGCTCTTGTTGGGTTCTCTAAGAACAAGTCCAAGATCAATTAAGCATAAAATTTGTGTGAATAATCAAAGTAAGATAGCGGAAAGTACTCACTTTGATCGGTTTGTGGATGTAGAGAATAATAAAAATTTTCCCCTTTGTAAAGTGCTCCAAGCTTTCTTTGATTGTATGTTTGAGTTCCAAGCTTTGAACTTTGAATTCCAAACTCATGGGAGTAGTTTCCCTATCACCTTTGTATGATTCTTTGAGTGCTAGCTCTTGAGATTTTGAAGCAAAATCAAGAAGAAATGAAGCCAAGCTTCACGCCTATTTGAGATAAAAATGGAGTCTCATTTTCGGCCAAGGAGAGATGAAGATGAAGTTATGTGTTTTTGATTTTCCATAATCAATTAATCAATTACCAAACTTCCAAAGTTAGTAAAGGTCTTTCACAAGTCAAGCTTGTTTAAGAAACAAGCCATCTCCAACAACTTACATCAACCAAAAGTTAGATAAAGTTGACTAGGTGATGTGACTTGTGGGCCCCCATTTTAATTTAAAATCCGAGTGGGCCCGTAAACACATTTCGGGCTCGGGTTCGTTAATTCCGAATTAACGAATTTTCCGTTGCGACTTAATTAAATCAAATTTAATTAAATACTAATGTCTAGCAAAATTACTATTACAATCGCTCGTGAATTAATTCTAAATTAATTTGTTCGCCCGAATTAAAATCCAATTTTAATTCCGTTATGAAATCTAATTTCATTTAATATATCGAATATATTATTTTAATCGATTAATTCCGAATTAATCGTTCTCTCTCTACTATTTGAATTTTATCCCAGATAAATTCTTGCCGTAATTAGTCCCAGATTAATTTTCTCTCTCTTATAATTAATCCCAGATTAATTCTGTTCGAGTCATAAGTCATCGGTGAATATTCGGGAAGCGACCCATGAGATCCCTGAATATGTTGGCAGTAAATCCGGTCGTCGGACTATCCGAACACGTGCGTACCCGATACCACATTTTTACCGATTTACAAGACATGGTTGGCTTCTAGCAAAACACCGTGCCTGCCCAATTCTCCAGAAATATTATTTAAGGAATATATAATCTATATCAAGCGTAGTATACATAGTATTGCGTATTACGATCCAATATGGATATCACATGTTAGGCCTAGGGCTGAAATTGTGTCTGTCCCGTACGAAGCATATATCGGATCTCTGGTAACTAGTCTCTATAATCGGATAATCATGACCTAGTCATATTATCCCGATGACTGCAGTACTTACGAGTACTATTTTCGTATCCTACGTGATCATCATCTCCATATGACTGAAGTGATACTTCCATCTTGACATCACACCCAATATACTACGATTCTCAATATACCCAGAAGAGGCGTACACGGAACCTGTTAATGTCTCGGACGACCAAAACCAAAGTGTATTGATTGTCGCAAGTATTAGCAATGCAAGTCTCAAGTTAAGACCAAATACACATACCCTGATTTGGATTCCCATAGACACATAGTCATACTACCAATGGGATTCCGATGGGTCTATCCAGAGCGAAGCTGTTTCCGTACCATCGGTAAACCAAGCCTCCTATTACACTTGCATGAGTATCCAATACCCAAATGTATGAGAACTATGACGTTACGCTTCCATAACACACACAAGTGTAATACTAGTCTATTCCGCATTATCGATGTCCAGTCTCGATAATACTACGACTAGGGATATTTAATGATTAAACCTTAGTGGATTAATATTGTCTCATATCTTATTAATCTGGTACTAATCATATGGACTTTTATCATTTATATATCCCGGTAATCCAATTACGAATGATAAAAGAGCAATTTCCTTTGTCACATAATTTATTTGTACAACAACGCCATGCTCTGTACAAATAGTGATGTTATGGGTCATAATTGTCCACCAATCTCCCACTTTGCCTATAGCCAATAACTCAAGTGTCATACACCTGAACTATGTACTGGTCGCTCAAACTTCTGCTGAGAAACAGTTTTCGTCAGCGGATTTGCAAGGTTATCATCTGATGCGATTTATTCGATCATCACATCACCACGATATATGATCCGACGAATCAGATGAAATAGTTGAAGCGTATACTTGGATCGTTGATGAGACCGCGATTCCTTAGACTGTACTATAGCCTAGTTCAGCTGCTAACAGAACAACTCCTAATCTAATTAGGAATTTTATAGATCCAAAATTGCTTCTTTTGCTGCCTCAGCTGCAATAATATTCCGCTTTTGTTGTTTTTTCGGAAACAGTATCTTGCTTGGAAGATTTCCAGCTCACTATTCCGTTATTCAAACTATATAGTGCCCTTATTACGACTTATAGTCGTTTTTTTCGGTTAAGAAACTTGCAACGGTGAACCCAGTCACTTCAAGTTCTCGTTCTCCATAGCTTAAGAAACCATCCTTAGTTCATCTAAGATACTTAAGGATGTTCTTAACATCAATCCAGTGACTATAATCTGGATTGGCCTGATAGTGACTCCATATGCTCAAAGCCTATGAGACACCAGGTCACATACATCTTTTCAATGTACGAGTTCTCGGAGAGTGCTAACAGCTTTTAGATCTATCCCATTGATCCTTATTCCTAGAATAAAGGTTGCCTCTCCCAAGTATTCTATGGAGAATTTTCATGAAAGCCAAGCTTTCACCAATTGTATTATGGGAATGTCATTTCCAAGAAATGATATGTCATCATTATATATGACAATCATTGTCAGTGCGCTCCCACTAACCTTCTTATATACACAAGAATTATATTCGTTTTGAATGAAATCATATACCATTATGATCTTATCAAAACGTTGGTTCCAAGAACACAATGCTTGCTTCAATCCATTAATAGATCGATTTAACTTGCAAACCTTTTTTGTATGTTTCGGTACGACAAAACCGTCAGGATGTTTATAAAAATCCTCCAAAAGGTTTCCGTTAAGGAAAGCGATTTTGACGTCCAGCTGCCATATTTCATAAATGAAACATGCAGCATTTGCAAGCATTATCCGAATGGATTTATTCATGGCAACATGTGAAAAAATTTCGTCGTAATCGACACCATGTCGTTAACAATACCCTTTATGTATAAGCCTAGCTTTATACATTTGTATGTTGCCATCCATGTATGTCTTCCTTGAAGACTCATATAGTACCAATAGGCACAATGCCTTCTGGTGCATCAACCAGTGTCCAAACTTAGTTGATATACATTGAATCCATTTCAGACTTCATGGCACTTTGCCATAAAAGGAGTCGATACCTTGTATCACTTCCTCATACGTAGCCGGTTCGTCTTCCTCAATAAGATTGACATCTACATGAGGTGAGATCAGAAACCCATACCTCCCAGGTTGTTTTCTGACTCTCTCCAACTTACGTGGTTCTTGTGTATTTGAAGATTGTGGTACAGTTTCATCCCTGATGAACTGTTTGTGTTCCGTTAGAACTCCGATTTTCATTGAGTTTTACTTTCTTCCCACTTACCACTGCATATAGGTATTCCTCTTAGGAAAACCGCATGGAGAGCAACAATTACATTGTTCTCTTGTGAGTTGTATAAGTACTATACTTTGGTTTCATTAGGACAACCCACAAATTAGACACTTATCCGATTTGGGTTATAGTTTGGTATCATCCAAACATTCAATTATATGCTCTACATCCCAAATCTTCAGGAATGAGAAAACCCGGTTTATTTCATGTTCATATCTAATATAAAGTCTGTCTAACAGATTTTTATGGAACCTTATTCAAAATAAGTATTGCACTGTTTAATGTGTATCCTCAGAAGGAAATTGGTAGCTCAGAGCGACTCACCATTAACCTTACTGTGTCCGACAAAGTTCGATTTCTTTGTTCGGATACACCGTCAAATTAAGGTTTTCCGGGAGGAGTCCATTATGAAAGAATACTATATTCTTTCAAATAGTCGAGAAACTTATTGCTTAAGTATTTCCATCGCGGTCCAATCATGATGTTTTAATACTCTTGCCGGTCTATTTTTATACTTCATTTCGAAACTCTTTGAATTTATCAAAAGTTTCCGATTTATGTTTCACAAGAAACACATAACCATAACGCGATGCCACATCCGTAAAGGTTACGAAGTGTTCATATCCACCTCTAGCCTAGCTAGACATGGGCCCACTTATGTCACTATGAACGAGGGGTAACAGATCGGTGGCACTTTCACTTTTACCAAGTAAAAGGTATTTTAGGCACTTATCCTAATAAACTAGATTCGTAGACATCATTTGAATTAGAATCAAATCTGTCCTAGTGCCCACTCTTCGAAAGTGTGGATATACGAGTCTTGTTAATGTGTCCCAGACAACAATGCCACTTTTAAGTCTCAATAGATTAATTCAGTTTGAGCTATTTGTTTGTCATATTATATGTTTGATATTTGTTTATATTCAAAATATAAATACTGTTATTCACATCTAATGTGTATATCTCAATATCATCTTTATAAACAAAGCACTTAGTGTTCTATAATATAAAGATACACCCGCAACGAGTTATACTAGATATAGAGATAATGTTTCTAGTCAAACTAGGTACATTATAATAGTTTCCTAATTTAAGTACATGCCTCAAGGGCAGTTCCAAAACTTAGGTTTCTAGGGTTAAAACAGCGACTCTCGTCCCGTTTCCGACTCGTAGGTCGATCTCAAATGAAGTCAGTCTCATACTAATTAGCAGATTCTGCACATCAGTACATATTTATGTACCACATCCAGTATCAAAAATCCAATTTTGAAACTAGTAGTGAATATGTTTATGACAAACATACTTGAAGCCAGAGCCTTGCCCCGCCTTCACTTCCTTTATGTCTGTCTTGTCCATACGGAAGTCACGCTTCCAGTGACCCCGTTTTCCACAGTTTAGGCAGACATCTTGGGATATGTTCTTTGTCTTCCTAGAAGACTGTGACGATTTTGCCTTTGCCCATTTTAGAAGCTCTGGCTCTGCCTCCTTGAGCATAGCCATCAACTCTCCAAGAGTTTTCCCTTGGTTTATAATGAACCTGCCCCAGCATTCGGGTAGAGACTATAAGATCACATCTTTGGAAGTCTCGGCCACGTAGGTAATGCCCAACTAACCTAGCTGATCGATGACAGCAATCATCTGTGACACCTAGTGCTCGTCAGATGTACCCTCTGACATACGCGTGCAAAAGAGAATCTTTTGCAATTCGTACTTCTAAGATCTAAGGTTAGATATATGAAGATCCTTTAATTTCAACATCATGGTATAAAGATCTAATCCATAATTTTGACGAAAAAATTAAAGAGTCATTGCGGCAAGCATAACAGATTGAGCACTAAAGTTATCATCACCATGAGTCTTCCAAGACTCATGCTCTACTATTTGCTCAACTCTAGGCTCAGGCCCAAGAGGTTTCTCTATCAAATAGAATAACTTCTCAGTTCCTAGAACTATCATGAGGTTCTATTCCCAATCTGAAAATTGGAGCCGTTTAAAGACATTTTCACCCATGATTATATTTTAAACGCTAATCTTTCAGTTATCTTGATTCCAATAGTCAAACTATCCAATCAACGATTTCGGGTACAATAAATATAATGATTTATATAGTCTAACTATATAATCAACTACTATTTGATTGGTTAAATTCAAATATATTGATTACTATAATCCAATAATATAATCAACTATAAAAGAAGTAGTTTGAATACAGTCAAACTGTTTAATTAAAACAACAATTGAATATTAGTCCAACTAATACATTTATATTTAAATAATGACGAAAAATGAAATGAGCGCATATTGGCAAGTATCTAAACGAAAATTGCAAATTTGATACTTGCCTCCCACTATTTTTCGGCGAGCTTCTAACCCTCTGTGGAGTACTCGGGAAACCTAGTTTCCTAGTGGGCTAGGATCCCGTTAAATAACACACAACCTTGACTTTGGCCAATAAATTGTATGAAACTTAACAATGTAGATCTCTAAGATCAGTTGGATCTCATCCAATTCCTAGATTCATTAGGTGGACTTCTAAGTCCGAAACATATATCCAATATATGCCAATATATTCGATATATTGCCTAACCTTTTTCCTCTGAATCAACTAAGCCTTGGCTTTGGCTCAACAAGCTTAATGAAACCAGTTAAGCGTGACCCATTGACAGTGGGAAAGCTTCGTAATCGAGGCCGATGAACAAGAAGTGACCTTGACTTTGGCCAACAAATCACAAGTTGCCCAAGGCGTATGATATTTAACAAAGCCTTCATGATTCAAACACATCTGCGATGGACAAAGGTCTTGACTTTGGCCAACAAACCAGTGCCAATCTTGGATCTTGAGAATGAATCACTCAATGGAAGGAAAACGCTTAATATTTGTTGAGGGTTTTTCGCGTAATTGGCAACCAATTAATTATCTTTGATTAGGTCTCATCGTACACCCTTAAGCATGCATTCTAAAAGCATAATAAGGCGTGAAAAATAAATTAATAATGATATGCAGATGGATATCTCACAAATTGTTCCTAAAACAAATCACTCCATTTCCTCTCTCCCGCTAGCACTATTCATACTTCCACCCAATTACATAATACTTCTAAAGAAACCTCATTTACATTGAGGGGAATAGGTGAGAAGAGAATTACAAAGAATCGAGAGATAAAGGCTGGACATGCAGGTCCAATTTAATAAAATCTAAATTTATTACAACAATTTCAAAAATTGCCCTCACCCTTCTAATATCCATCCGATATACACTATTCATACATACATCCAAGTATTCACACAAAGCATGTTATCAATCAATCTAATCCAATTAATTAATCTTTAATTAGTGACCATCCAATGTTCAAACAACGATTTGATTTGCGCGAGTCAAACTCGTTTAAGAATAAGTACTCCAAGTGCGTATACTTGAATTATATCGTACTACAATTTTAAATCCAATTTATTTTGTATTCAATACTAATTCTTTAGTTAATTCCAAATTAAATAATTACACTTTAAATGTGGCTTTTAGGCTTGGATTCCAAATCCAATTTTTATGGGTCTCAAAGCCCAATTAACATCCAATGTCAATTTAATTAATGTCCAATGTGTTTTCAATTAATTTCTTAAGGCATGGGCTTTGGCCAATATGGGTCAAACCCGAATACCAAGGCCCAATAAAGGAATCACCATATTTTCCATTAAATTAATTTCGGCCCATTAGGCCCAATTAAATTCTAAAGGCCCAATTATCATATTTGGACTTTATGGAAATGGTTTTAGGCCCAATTGGATCCAACCAATTATCCTAAACCAAACTTGGCCCAACCAAGCCCATTAAGCCCAAATACAATAATTTTAGCCTTATTCCAAATTAAGCCTAATTAATTAAATTCTAATATTCCAAATATCGTAATTTATTTAATTAAAGTGTATAGCCATAATTAATTACTCAAATTAACATTTTCAAAATACCAATTTACATAATTAATAATGCTTTATTATATTCAATTCATGTCCAACACAATTGAAACAAAATCAACTCATTTACATGCTCTATAGGTCACGACATTAATGGATTTTTTTGCATTAATTTTGATTTCAATCCAATTAAATCACAAATCAATTTATCCAATCACTTTAAACACATCCAATGGTCTAAAATCAAAATCACCATGACATTAGGGTTCATGCTCACATTCGGCCAAGCCTATGTATTTGGGGAAAAGTAATCCAATTAATTTTTCATAAAATTGATCATGCATAACTCTAAGTTAACATTATCTAAGTGTAGGACACAGGACCTGGGCGACACCGTTCCTAGGCTCGCGGCACTAGTTTGGGAAGTACTGAATAACATGGAGTCGCCACCCGGTGTGAACCGGGACAAAGATTTAAGGCCGCACTCACCCCTCGCAAGGGAAGACCTCAAACCGTTGGGTTCGGAATGGTCCCTTACTCATGTCACTTGTAATGAAAGGATTTATGTAATAATTTAATCAAGCTTAAGTAACACTTATCCCAAGAGTATCATGCTTCTAAATTCTCATGTGTAAAATAAAACTTATGTACGCATTTCGCATATATCTTACATTTAAATTTGCATGCTTAACATATATCAAGATAGCAACTACCATACAACTTTACTTGCATATTACATTCAGGAAAACACAAGCACACATATTAACCATACAAGCACACATGTTAACCATACAAGCACACATATGGGCACTTTTCCAAGTGGTACGTGGAATTGTAGCCCAAGTACAGACCGCACTACCGTCCATTCGGAATCGGCTACGGAATTTACGTCTGGGTTTCCATCCGATATACCGCAAGAAATAATACTCAAATGTTATCATGACACAAGCATATGAATGGTAATACATCAACATATTTGCATTATACATGTGGAGATAGCTACTAGGAAAACTATGCATGAAATCTAATGAAAAAGACTCAGTTCAGTGTGTTCGCGTTCGTGTAGCGTTCGTAAATGCGTTCGAACGGAAATGAAACAGAATGCTCACGTTCGAGTAGCGTTCGTAAACGCGTTCGAACGGAAATGAAACAGAATGCTCACGTTCGAGTAGCGTTCGTAAACGCGTTCGAACGAAAATGAAACAGAATGCTCACGTTCGTATGGCGTTTGTTAACGCGTTCGAACGGAAATGAGACCTGACACATGATAAGGCAAAAACACATGCGCGTTCGAGTTGCGTTCGTAAACGTGTTCGAACGGGAACAGACCTGATGCATGAAATGGACGCAATACATAAACATAAAATAAAAGAGCGCGGTGAAGTACTGCCATAAAGGTGACCTTTTGGGGCTCTTGATCTCTCAAAGAGAGGACTTTTAGACCAACATACTAAGCCCATGCGTGTCACATCACACATATAAGAATAGAACCAATCATATCAACCAAGTATGCCCGATTGAACACATCTGACATCCAATCTGAACACACATCAACCGGCGCGGCAAAGCATCGTGGTAACGGGTTTTAACCCCTCCCCATAAGGGATCTTTCATTCCACTTACTAAGCCCATGCGCTTGATTGAACCATACATAAAAGATAAACTCAATAACATCAAACTAAGTATGCCCGATTGAACGTATCTCGCATCCAACCGAACACACATCAACCGGCGCGGCGAAGTAGTGTCACAAAGGTGGCCTTTTCGGCTTTTTGTCTCCCAAATGGAGGACCTTTGAACTAACTCACTAAGCCCATGCGCTTGGTTGAATCATGCATAACTAACAACATATTGAATTCAAGTAAAGAAAACTAAATAAACAAAAGCAACACAACAAAAGAAAGATGGTGCCGTTTACCCAAGCGGTACGTGGAGTTGTGGCCCGAGTACAGATCATATTACCGTCCATTCGGAATCGGCTATGAAATTTATGTCCGGGTTTCCATCCGATATACCGCGAGAGTTGACATATCTCTCATTCATCCGATACCCACAACATACATCATACACACAACGGATACCACAAATACAGAAAATATAATCAAAATAAATGACCAGAAAATAAAATGAGAATAAGTGTGAAAGATACCCTCAGGTCTAACCTTTTAAGCCGTCTCTCGGACTCGCGTTCCACGGAAATCGAAAGGGGGTAAAGCTCCACAACTTTCTGGTCCACTGGTTCAACGTCCTAGCTCACTGCTTCGCTGTTTTGCTTACGATTCGAACTCCGTTCTGCTCCTATTCGGCTTTTGTCTTGCTGCTCACTGCACGGGCCACCTGTTTTAACGTTTTCAATAAACTATTCCAAGTTTGTGTGGGTTCTTAGTGCAATTATATGTGATTATTTTTAAGATTATCTATGCAGTTTTTATGTTACTGTTTTTTAAGGATTTGGGCTACTGTTTTAAGGTAATCTAGGAGGTTGTTTAGGCGTGTTTTAGGATTCGGCTAAGGGTGAGTTTGGTGCTTTAGATTCGGCTATGGAGGGTGGTTGTAGGTGCTTTGGATTCGACTATGGAGGGTGGTGACTTGTGGTGGTTTCTTTGTTTTCTTTCTTGTGTATGTGTGAAGTGTTTTCTCTTTTGTTTAGTCTTGGGTGTGTAGAGAGAGTCTAGAGAGATTTCGAGAGAGTTTGGGTGCGAATTATCTGTCCAGCCGAGAGGATGGCTTTGGTTAGGGGTTGTTTATATAGAGAAGGGTTGGGGTTGACAAGGGAAGGGATTTTGTGCATTTAATTAGGATATGATTTAGTTTTAAACAAGGAAATCAAAGGATTGAGGGGGGGGGGGGGGGGGGGACAAAATATTTTAATTTAGGAAGTTGCAATATTTAATTGGTGTATATCTTATTGAATTAGGAAGTCAATATGTGATTGGCTTTAATTGGTTAAGATTGATTTTAATTAGGCAAATCTTATTTTTAGTTTTAGTATATAATATATTTGATTTATTTATATTAGGCATGATTTTATTTTATGTTTTATTAATTGGTAAATGATTTAAATATTTTATTTAATGTTTAATATTTATTTATTTAATTTGGGATGTGTTTATGGGCTTTGGGGAGCTAAATGGGCTGGGGTGTGAGGCTAGCAGCAAAACCAGAATTACCGGCTCCGTTCGAACGCCTCCTCGCACGCGGCACGAACGTCCGCAATCTGCACGAGGTTCGAACGAAGTAACGAACGCAGCACCAACGAAGACAGTGAGCTTGTTTATCCTGAATTTCCCCTTCCGATATCCGTTTCCCGCGGCTTTCGTGACTCAAAAGGTAGTGCCTCCAAATGAGGCTCATCACCGGGTTTCACATGCGAAAATGCAATGCCTACAGTCGCCCCCACTTTGATGGGACTTGTGCAGTGTGTGACTTTGAACAATCCTATCAAAGTTATGCAATGCATTTTCACTTACCTGGCTCGCCAGCTGCCACTGGACTTACCATGTGTTGAGTTGATTTGTGTGGTGAGGTGCTGCGACCTCTGGTTCATTCCCGAACCGTGTTGTGATGTGGTCCATTCCGAACCGTGCTTCCATTCTTGGAGTGCCATTCCCGGCTTGTTCATTCTCGAACTGTGTTAAGATGAGGCTTTATTCCTCCCGAGCTTTATTCCCGAACTGCTGAGGTGAGGCTTTATTCCTCCGAGCTTTGTTCCCGAACTGTGTTGAGATGAGGCTTTATTTCCGTACTGAGCTGAATGCAGGCTTTCTTCCTGAATTGTACTGAATGTGGGCTTTATTCCCGAGTTTACTGGACGTAGGCTTTCTTCCTGAATTGTATTGAATGTGGGCTTTATTCCCGAACTGCACTGAGTGTGGGCTTTATTCCCGAACTGTGTAGATGAGGCTTTATCCTCGAGCTTTATTTCCGAATTGTTGAGATAAAGCTTTATTCCTCCCGAGCTTTGTTCCCGAACTGTGTTGACATGAGGCTTTCTTCCCCTTGAGCTTTATTCTCAAACTATACTGACATGAGGCTTTATTCCTCCCGAGCTTTGTTCTCTGATCTGAGCTGACTGTGTGGCTTTGTTCTTGAACTGTATCGAATGCAGGCCTTCTTCCTGATTTGAACTGAATGTAGGCTTTCTTCCTGAACTGCACTGAGTGTGGGATTTATTCCCGAACTGAACTGGCATGAGGCTTTCTTCCCCTTGAGCTTTGTTCTCAAATTATACTGACATGAGGCTTTCTTCCCCTTGAGCTTTGTTCTCAAACTATACTGTCATGAAGCTTTCTTCCCCTTGAGTTTTGTTCTCAAACTATACTGACATGAGGCTTTCTTCCCCTTGAGCTTTGTTCTCAAATTATACTGACATGAGGCTTTCTTCCCCTTGAGCTTTGTTCTCAAACTATACTGTCATGAAGCTTTCTTCCCCTTGAGCTTTGTTCCCTGACTGTGTTAACTGTGGGCTTTGTCCCCGAACTGTTACTGTAAGTCGTTCATTCCTGAACTGTAATCGTGAGGTGGTTCATTCCCGAACCGTGCTTCCATTCTTGGAGTGCCATTCTTGGCAGAACTGATATGATGTAATGTGGGCCTCGACCCTGGGACTCATTCCCAAACTGTGTTTGATGTGGGCCTCGACCCTGGGACTCATCCCAAAACTGATGTTGAAGTGGGCCTCGCCCCCAACCGCTACTGACATGGCCTCGCCCCCAGATTGATGCTGATGTGGGTCTCGACCCTCGGATTCATTCCAAAATTCTGCTGATGCGGGCTCGACCCTGGGATGATGTGGGCTTCGCCCTAAACTGATATTGATATGGGCCTCGCCCCCAGACTGATACAGCTGATATGAGCCTCGCCCTAAGGCTGATACTAATACGGGCCTCGCCCCTAGACTGATATAGTACTATCGATGTTCCTGATTGGTTTGTCTTTTGACGCTTTTTTTTTTCTTTTGAAACCTGTTATTACAAAACAGAACAAACAAAAAAAGGATGCAAATATGTTACGTGTATGCATGCATGCGTGAATGAGTTTCCTATCTCGTTGGTTTAGGTCTTCCGTCGATTCCATTGATGACCATTCTTCTCTTAGGGAAAGTACCATTTCCACCTGTCTACCCTGATTTGTTCCAGGAACCCGTTTCTTTCCAAGTCTAACAGTCCCACTGTCTCCATTTCCCAATTCCTGAATGGCTAACTTATCTTTTCTGCTTGCTTCTTTTGAGGATTCCCTACGCTTTGAGCATCACATTACCAAGATTGAACACACTCATGTTGCAAGTTTGAAAGTAATAGTCTTAGGCAGATAAATAAAATGGTCGCCTTTATTATTGTTAAGGAAACGTTCGAACAGGTAAACAAAATCAATGTCTTTATTAAAAGTGCAAGATAAACTAGGAGAAACAATAGTGCCCTCTTCTTCAGCCCATGGTTGTTCACTATTGTTATCCCTTATTCTTATGAAGCTGAGGGTTGAGAGTTTGGAGGACAAGGGTTTCGGGTAGGCCAGAGTTGATCATGTAGTTGGGTAGGGGATTTCTGTGTGCGTTGGGTTGTTCTTTCTCTGGGTCGGGTATTGTATGGGCATCGATGAAGTTTTGGATTTCATGTCTGAGGCGGGCGCAGTTGTCGGTGTCATGGCCTTTTTCTTGGTGGAAGTGACAGTATAAGTTTAAGTTCATGTGAGGTGGCACAGGATTTGGAATGGGCCTAGGTTCCAAAGGTTTTAAGAGTCCTTGCGCCTTCAGCTTTTCGAATACCTTTGAAAGAGGCTTACCAAGGTTGAAAATCGTCTGTTCTTAACGGCAGTGACCTCAGCAGTAGCAGGCATAGTCCCTGAATGTCCCCCAATATTCCTTCTGTTCTGTCCATAAAATTTTCTTGTTCTCGGCTTCCTCCTCCTCAATATCCATAACTGTCTCCCTCAGCTGTCGAAAATCAGTAATCATCGAAGTCATTCTCCTCAGTTTCCATAACCATAAATAGGTTGGTTGGTGCCCTTGATGATCATTTTGATCGGTCCTTTTCTGAGGGCCTAGTCTGCATCTTCAGAAGCTGGCTCCTCCAGCGGTCCACATATTCCTTGAAATTTTCCTCCGGCTTCTGCTTGATATTTTCTAAGTCACGGAGTGACAAGTCAATCTCCAGGTCCGTGACATATTGCTTTAAGAAAGCATCAGCTAGCTCCCTCCAATCTTCCTTAACCTGCTTGTCCAGGTTATGGTACCATACCACAGGTGCCCCCTCGAGTGACATCCCAAACATTTTCTTTACCTGGCGCTGAGACAAGCCAACTGAACTCATAACAGACACATACTGACGAGAGATGCCCCTCGGATCTCCATTCCCATTGAACTTAGCCAAATCCGGCATCTTAAACTGCGCTGGCAACTGCTCCTCAAACTTCATTTTCTCATAATCTAGCAAATCTTCATTCTTACCCCTCATCTTGCGGGTAACGGATTCAACCTGATCCCTGAGTTTCTGTATCTCGGCCTGGGACCCAATCACTCTGTCCGTTGCATACTCTGCCATATCATCATCAAAAGCGGGGATATCATCCCCCAACCCATTCGGAGGCTCCTCGCGCCTTATATTCTCAGAATTTCCCCCAGCACGGGGGACAGCCATATTTGTCATGGCAGTAGTCAAGGCTTGCAACTATTCAGTGACCTTGGCGAGACGTTTTCCAACTGATCCATACGGGATACCTCAATATCTGATTCATTCATGTCTGTTCCCAGTATTTTGATGAGTCTTCCCTTTTTTCTAACCCAACGGGAATCTATGATGGCTTTCAGAACACAAGGGTTAACATGATGTATGTATGCATGATGTGCATAAGAGGCATATAACAATAAATCATACTAAGTCAATAAAATTTCAAACAAGTCGGCCCATTATCATTTTAGAAGCTTTTGGGCTGACTGTCATAAGAGTGTGAACACGTCCCAGTTTAAATGGCCCAACAAGTTCATATCTTTGTTGAGTTTTCTAAGGTCCCAAGATCAAACAAGACATGAAATTATGTGTGAACACATCAACGGAGGTAGCGGAATACTCACATTGATCGGTAGAGTCGATTTGAAGAAAAATGAACCCAAAAAACGCACTGCCATGATAAGCCTACTGCATGCAGTCCACTGCCTACAAAAACAGAAATTGAATGAGAAAACGAGCTCCTAGCTTCGTCGGATGGATCCCGTCTCATGGTCGAACCTCCCTACCACCTTCGCAAGACTTGTAAGTGTGCTAGCACTTGATTTCTCACCATGAGAAACCACTCTTAGCTTCCCTATTGCTCACGTTTTTCTGGTTAAAAACCAGTGAGCATTGTGCCCATTTGGGCGTGAGAGAAGAGAGCATTTGAGAGAGAGAAATGTTTTGTGTTAATTAAAATGATTTACCAAAAATCAATTTATATTTATGCCATAATATTTATTAAATAAATAATAAAATTATGACACAAAACATGCAATGGCTTAGAGTGTCAAACACTCAATTTCCATGCAATAACATTGAGTGCATTGTACACTATCTACATGCAAAGCATTAGAATGACATGTGTCATGTGGGCCCCACATGTTTCAAATGAAAGTGGGCCCACGTGCACTCACGCGTTCGGGTTCGATATTTCCGAAATACCGAGCTTACGTCGCGACGTTAATTCAATCGAATTTAAATAAATAATTGCGCCTGGCGAGATTATTATTTACGTCGCTAACGAATTAATTCTAATTAACTCGTTTGCCCGAATTAAAATCTAATTTTAATTCCGCGTAGAAATCTAATTTCATCTAATATATCGAATATATTAATACATCGATTAATTCGAATTAATCGTTCTCTCTCTCTTTAGACGACATTTTATCCCGGATAAAAATCTCCGTTATTAATCCTAGATTAATTTTCTCTCTCTCTTCTATATAATCCCAGATTATTCAAGAGTGCGAGTTGTGCGTCATCGGTGGATTATCGGGAAGCGACCCATGAGATCCCCGGATAATCTGG
>SKCR01046344.1:0-68705 GCA_019454045.1 Zanthoxylum bungeanum
ATTAAATCAACATCCTAATTGATTCTAACTCATCCAATGAATTAAAATCAAAATTACCAAGATTTAGGGCATACTCCTATTCGGCCAACACATCAAAATTGGGGAAATTTGTTCCAAACAATATTTAATCAAATTGATCCAACCAATCATCAATTAAACATGTATTAAGCATACTTAATCATCCAATTTCATAATTGCATGCTCAAATCAATTTTACCCAATTTCAAGTTAAATAACATACTTGGCAATTTGGGGATTTTACGTCCGAATCGAATTCAATCCAATTGATTCCGCAATCGTCATTAAATCATATCCCGAATGATTTCCCACATCCAATTGTCAAAAATCAAAAATCCCAAGACATATAATGGTTATTAATTCGGCCAAGGTAAACTTTTGGGGAAAAAATGATCCAATCACATTTTCTTGAAATTGACCCAATCAATCTTCAATTCAAACACAATTAAGCATACAAATCCATCCAATTTAATTTATCATGCTCAAAATCAAGTTTGCCCAAATTTTAGCCCTAACTTTTCATGCTTTTAACCTAAGCTCTTGATGCCATTGTTAGAGTTTCTATAGGTCCCAAGATCAAAACTCAAGCATGAAACACAAGTGAATACAACGACGAAGTTGCGGAATACTTACATCGAGCGGTTGAGAGACGATTTGGCAACAAAAACGAACTGAAATTCTGCTCACTGTTGGGCGTGAACTGCTGTGACAGTGGCTGAAATGGGCTGCTGTTTTTTTGGCCATTTTGAACATCAAAACGAGCTAGCTTCCAAGCTTCATCATTTCACGTTCCCGGCTCATGGGGGACTTCCCTATCACCTTCGCATTGATCTCGGAGTGTGCTAGCACTCTTGTTTTGCCACAAAACGCACTTGCTTCCCTCCATTTTCTTTTCATTTTGTTCGACAGTTCACTGTCTCTTTGAAACCAGAAAATGGCGTGAGGAGAGGAAAGAAGAAGAAGAGTGAGGGAAAAGGTATCACTTTTTTGGTAAAAGGAATTGTGTATATATTACACAAAATGATTTAAAAAATCATTAAATCCATTTTACTTTAATGGTTTAAAAGTCAAAAAATAAAACCATTAATTCCCTCAACAACCACATCCCTCAATCACATCAAGTCAATCTTGTCAAGACACATCACTGAAAGTGACAAGTGATTTGACGCTTGACGCGACTAACGATTTGACGCTTGATTTGACGAGCCGCGCTCGAATTCGAAATGCGAATGCGCTCGTAAATATTCTCGGGCTCGGATTCGCTAATTCTAAATTAACGAATTTTCCGTCGCGTCGTAATTAAATGATTACGCCTAGCGAAATCACTATTCACGTCGCTAACGAATTAATTCTAAATTAATTCGCTCGCCCGAATTAAAATCTAATTTTAATTCCGCGTCGAAATCCAATTTCGTTTAATATATCAAATATATTAATTAATCGATTAATTCCAAATTAATCATTCTCTCTCTTTAAATTGATATTTTATCCCAGATAAAATATCTCTGTAATTAATCCCAGATTAATAAAAGTGCGAGTCATACGTCATCGGTGAATCTTTGGGAAGCGACCCATGAGATCCCCGGATATGTTGGTAGTCAAATCGGTCATCGGACTATCCGAACACGTGAGTACCAAGTACTACGTTTTACCGATTTACTAGACAAGGTTGGCTTCTAGCAAAACACCAAGTCTTCCCAATTCTCCGGACATATCCATCTAAGAATATTCAAGATCGTATCAAGCATAGTATACCAAGTATTGTGTATATGGGCCCAGTATCGGATAGTCACGTGCTAGGGCTGGGGCTGGATAAGTGTCTGCCCCGTCCGAAGCACATGTCAGATGTCTGGTAACTAGTCTCTATAATCGGATATGCATGACCTAGTCATAATATCCCGATGGTTGCGCAACACTTAAGAGCACTAATATCCTGTATCATCTCCACTATGACTGAAGTGATACTTCCGTCTGACATGACTATACCCTACTCTACACATCTCTACGATTCTCAATATACCCAGCAGTTGGCGTACACAAAACCGGTTAGAGTCCTAGACGACCTCAACTAAAGTATTTGATTGTCGTAATCATTAGCGGTGCAAGTCTCAGGTTAAGACCAAATACACCTACCCTGATGTCGGACTCCCATAGACACATAGTCATAATACCAATGGGATTCCGAGGGGTCTATCCAGAGCGAAGCTGTTTCCCCCGTACCATCGGTGAAACACAACCTCCTATCGCACTTGCATAAGTATCCAATACTTAAATATATGAGAACTATGCCTTGTGCCCTCACGCCCTCACAACGCGCACAAGTGCAATACTAGCCTATTCCGCATTATCGATGTCCTGTCTCGATAATACTCCGGCTAGGGATATTTAATGATTAATCCTTCGTGGACTGATACTGTCTCATATCATTCTCCGTCCAGGAATAAATCATAGGGACCTCTAATCATTTATACATCTAAGGTGATCTAATCACAAATGATAAGAGTGCAATCTCCTTTGTCACATATATTAATTTGTACAACAACACCGTGATCTGTACAAAATAGTGACGATATGGGTCATATTATCCAACAGAAAATACTTGACTTATTGAAGTCAAATGTGAGAGTGATAAACTATAAATGGAACTATGTAATTAATAAGATGAAATGACCCTTAGATACCTTCCACATAAGTCCAATAGGATGCCAGAATCATTTGCGAAGTATTTGATACTTAATGGTTCTACTGTTTTCTTATCGAAGAAAATTATCCTATAACTTGTAGTGGGAGTGATATTTGAAATCGATCTCGGAAGTTAGCATTAAATCATCGATCTAAGATTGTTTATAGCTTACTACGATCAAGTTTGGAACTTGATTAAGCTTTCGTTATGAATTTTTCATAAAATGGTCAAATTATTTACGCAGCAAAAGCAAAGTGAGCTTATTAAAGGTTTGACCTTTATAGTATGACAGTGAGAAATGTTTATACTCAGCAATCTATTTTAGATTCTGAGAAAATTTGTCTCTAGTCGCACTAATTGAACAATTAAAGATCTGTTGGTTAATGTTGATATTAAACTATGTATTTTGGCTAAAGAATGCAAAGCGGCGTTCATGGATAGTTTCTTCGAATAAGAGATCCATTGTGGTTTCTTTTTATTTGAAGAAGTCATTCTGGAATGGATGCTGGAGTTTTATTCTGCTAAGATCATAGTTTGATATACTAGCTTATAAAGGCTACTGTAGACTCAGGTACGCTTTCCGAAAATATGTGTTTTCTAATTTTGATAATAGTCAGATTGTCTGATTTTATCAAAGCATAGAATACATATTTGATAGTAGGGTCGGAGGAGCGTACGAATTTCTTTCTAGTGTTATATATCCTAACGATATTATCATTATTAATGTAATAATGAGATGTTTCTGAGGTAAAAGATCTACCTAAGTCTTCTTTTCTCCGTGAATGCAGTGGGAGTAGTCTCTATTATATTTGATATAAAGTTTCATATACGATATAAAACTAAGAGACTTGTGAGATACTCTCATTAATCGTGCATAAGATATGATCTAATAAAGGACATAGCAGGACTATCTGTTTGACAGTTAGTATAACTGTGTGACAGTTGGTATAGCTGTTTGACAGTTAGTGTGTCTCTTTGTATATAGTATTTATCTTTCGTAAAGGATGATTCCTTTGTCGAAAGAGAATTGATTAGAATCTCTAGTCAATATTATGCATTATAGGATGATGGCATAATGAATACTATATTATATGCGATTAAAGATATCAATTTAATCGTAATTTTCATGAGTTATTTTGATACGCTATAGACCATATGATGTGTCTTGAAACATGTTCTTTGTTATCTTTGAGATTTTAAGAGCGAGTTTCTTATTCAAGGAGAATATAATACGCAACCATTAGGATCAGACTAGTTTTGAGTCTAATTATGACATTAGATGGTCTATTTCATATAAAGTCAAAAAAGATGCAGTGGGAGTGTCACGGTTGATTCTACTGTATTAGTGGAATTAGTTTTAACTTATGAAGTATTGACTTATAAAATTACATAGTGACCTTATAAATTAGAAGTTTTGATATTAGTGTTGTGATTGCGGTTGTCTGTATAGTATTTTGGATTTAATCCTTACATACATAGACAACTCAGTAGTAGTAGCACAATATTGATATCGCATCTAAGTCATATTGATGTATAACTTAGATTATACAATATATGAATGATGCTGGCTAAGGGAAATGATTGGGTTTATTGGACAAACACAATATGTTATAAAGGGCTTACTTGTTGTTGTCTGCCTCTTGAGTGCTAGGTCAGCTCTTGAGGACCATGCGTATATAAATATAATACATATTTATATGTGAATATGAAACCGTGAATTGGCACTAGAGTAAGTGGGAGAAATTATTATGGTTGGTGTTCGGAGTGCCAATCCGGATCATATTTAAGTCCGATTCATAAATATAAACAATTCTTTTTTCCATAATATTACTTATTTATGGTAATATTGCTTGTTTTTATATACATATTCGATCTAATTATGATTAGAATGAAACTAAATATGATTTAGTGATATGTATATATTAGACAAAGACCCGATAATATATTTTATAGTGCGCAGTTACAAAGTAGTTTGTAATTGATATTGGGAAGTGTCACTACTAGAAGTATATTATCAAATAAAATTTCTGGTCAAGATTTCCTAACACGGGTCGGTTAGTAAAATCCGCCAAGACCAGCACATGTCGTATATCGAGACTTGGTCCAATGGTTTATCCCAATAAACCATGAGTCTTGGGAGACTCGTATAGACGTGTAGGTGTTTATTTGACAAACACTGAACGACTCACCGAAGATTTCCTAATAGATGGTACACCAACGTCAATAGGAATCTTCTCGAGTTGAGTAGCATAGTGGTCCTTCGACTTGAGATACCATTGTGGATATATGAGATTATTAGTGTCCTAGACATGCCCAAGGTCTCTAATACATGATTTAGTATGAATAAAATAATAATACACTGCGAAAGACTTACATTGATTTTATAGAGAAGTTCAAAAATTCTTTGGAGGAAGATGAAGCTCCAAGTTTTGTGTAGTATTTCCAACCCTTGGGTGAGTTTCCCTATCACCTTAATCAACTCCTTTAAGTGCTAGCTTGTAGAATTTTTGCAACAAAAATTCCAAAGGAGATAGCTTATGTTTCGGCCATGGAGGGAGGAAGAGAGAAGATAGGTTTTTCAACTTGTGATATTTTGTTTTCTAAAAAATAAATTACCAAAAATTACCAAGTCAAAAAATTTCAAAGTGTGTATATGTTTTTTTTCCAAGGCAAAACCAATGTGCTTTTCCAAAAAGCAAAAAGCAATGTGTAAATGCTTTTCCAAAAAGCAAAAAGCAAAAGGTGTTGTGTAAGATTCATTAAAAGCTCCCAACTACCACCATTAACTTGTTGACTTAGTGGGCCCCACCACTTAAATTCAAAATTCAAGTTTGCTTGCCCAACAGACTTCGGGCTCGGATTCGTTTAATCCGATTAAATAAATTTTCCATCGTGACATAATTAAATCCAATTTAATTAAATAATAATGCCTAATAAAATTATTACGAATGTCGCTTACGAATTAATTCTAAATTAATTTGTTCGCCCGAATTAAAATCCAATTTTAATTCCGTTTTGAAATCCAATTTCAATTAATATATCCAATATATTATTTAATCGATTAATTTCAAATTAATCGTGTTCTCTCTCTATTCGAATTTTATCCCAAATAAATTATTGCCGTAATTAATCCCAGATTAATTTTCTCTCTCTCATAATTAATCCCGGATTAATTCTGTTCAAGTCAAATGTCATCGGAGAATCTTTGGGAAGCGACCCAAGAGATCCTTGGATATGTTGGCAGTAAATCCGGTTGTCGGACTATAGAAATACGTGCGTACCCCGTACCACGTTCTTACCGATTTACAAAACATGGTTGGCTTCTAGTAAAACACCATATCTACCCAATTCTCCAGAAATATTCAACGAAGAATATATAATCTATATCAGGCATAGTATACTAAGTATTGCGTCTTACGATCCTGTATCGGATGTCAAATGTTGGGCCTGGGGCTGGAATTGTGTCTGCCTCGTATGAAGTATATATCGGATTACAAGCAATTAGTCTATGTAATCGGATAATCATGACTTAGTCATAATATCCTGATAGCTGCAGCATTTAAGAGTACTAGTTTTGTATCCCTGCGTGATCATCATCTCCATATAACTGAAGTGATACTTCCATCTTGACATCACACCCAATACACTACGATTCTCAGTAAACCCAGAAGAGGCATACACATAACCTGTTAAAGCTCCGGACGATCAAAATCAAAGCGTACTGATTGTCGCAAGTATTAGCGGTGCAAGTCTCCGGTTAAGACCACATACACCTATCATGATGCGGATTCCCATAGACACATAGTCATACTACCAATGGGATTCTGATGGGTCTATCCAAAGCGAAGCTGTTCCCGGTCCAACGGCTAACAGAACCTCTTATCACACTTGCATAAGTATCCAATACTTAAATACATGAGAATTACGATGTTAAGCTTCCATAACGCGCACAAGTTTAATACTAGTTTATTTCGCATTATCGATGTCCAGTCTCGATAATACTACGACTAGGGATATTTAATGATTAAACGGTTCGTGGATTAATACTGTCTCATATCTTATTAATTCGGAAGTAATCATAAGGACTTTTATCATTTATATATCAAAGTAATGCAATTACAAAATAATAAAATAGCAATTTCCTTTGTCACATAGTTAATTTGTACAAAAACACCATGTCTTTGACAAATAGTGATGCTATGGTTCATAATTGTCCAACAGAGATATCCTCCACACTTTGATGACAGTCACATCACCAATCTATTTAGATCAGACCTCCGCCTATTCGTTGGGTGTGGACTGATGCTCATGATATCTTGTGAACATCAGATAGAATCTGTCAGTCCTGTGTACAAGGCATAGGTATTATGTACGTATTTGAGATCTAGTAAATCCATGGTCGTGGTATGTTTCGGAAGCGAGTTCCGAGTGTTATTTAGAGATCATAAATTTAAAAGTCGACTGTATTATACCTTAGGGATTTGGCATTCCTATCTATATCCCCGGTATAATATTCATAGCTTGTGACAGATGGATTATACGTATGCAATGACCTCGACTTGCATAGTTTAGCGAGATTATCTGTGGTCGTCATAATTCACGAGTGGGTGAATTATGGACACGAAATTTGATTTTGTGATGGATAAACCTAAACTTAGAGAGTCTCAGAATATGAAGTGTACTAATTGAGCACTTGGGCAACGTGTTATGAATAATATAGATTATTCATTATATTTCACCGGATTAAATGAGTTAATTCGAATAGTTTAATCGGTTAAACGTAAATACATACATTATGGCATTTCGGTCAATAATAATTAATGTGTATTATATTTGATACAAAATTTGATTTGATACAAATTAATTATTTGTCAAATAAGATTTTGACACATGCCATTAATATATGTATTTGTTATTTAATGTAAATAAAAATACATATATAATAATAATCGTATTAATTAATTATTTAGGTATTTAATATTAAATATCTAGATAATTAATTATTCCAATATTACATAATTATTATGCAATATGTTTGATTATTATTGGTTACATGTGGCATGATTTTATTAAGCTTAAAGTTTACAAATTGGATTTGTTAACTTAAAGGTTATTATTATTAATTAATTACACTAATTGACCAAATGACCAAATACCCTTCTTTAAACACCCTAAGTCGGTTTTTGCTTACTATTTAAGTTGAAAATTTTATTTTCTCTTTAATCAAGCTTCCATGGCCGAATCCTTTGATAAAGAAAACTCCCAAAATTTTCTTGAAGAGTCAAGGAAGAAAGTGAATAAATTCAAGAAAAAAGTTTAAGGAAATTACAAGATTTGGAGGTAATCTTCAATAATCTTAAACTTAGAAAGCTTGTTTCTTGTTCTTGAATATCTAGAATAGTTCTAGGGTTTCTTAATTTCTTATGTTTTTGGGCTTTTTGATTTGGATGATGGATTTGGAGGCTAGATGCATGTGTGAAGTTGGATTGGATAATATTATTGTAATATTAATTCAATTTTATCATTTGATGAATTATTGTCATTCTAGAGTGTTATGAACACTCTTGTAACTCCTATAATTATTTTTGAGTACTTCATAGGTGGTGGCTTTGGTTGGTGCTAATATTGATATAATTAATGTTGAGAAAATTGGATTTAAAGTATGAAAAATAATATTTTTAGTTACCAAATCAGATATGAAAATTCTGTGATTTTGGTGATGAAAATTATGTTGTATAAATATATTGGATGTGTTTTGGGTGTTGGAACAATTGTCGGAAATTGTTTCGGAGTTGAAATATGCGAAAATGGCGAAAAACGACATTACCGGGTGAGTTTCGGGCTTACCAGGTGTCCACCGTCCAAACAGTAAATTGATAACTGTTTGGGCAGCCCAAGAATTGCCCAAGTACTATTGGAGCTGACCTGGGCATCCCCCATGTATATTGATTGGTCGGTTCGGGCAAAAACGCGTTTTATGCCATTTTACAGAAAAAATATTTTCGTAAAAGTTTCGCGATGTTTCTAACCTATTTATGTCGTTATTTGATATCGAATAAATATGTTTAGGTAAAATATGAATGAATTACTCATATTGGATATTGAATAATTTATTTGGTAATTTTAAAAAATTTTAAAAGTTACGATTTCGCCCAAACCGCGCGCTTCCGCTGCTCCTGCGCTAAAACCCCAACACTACCACTTATACCCTCACAATAATGATGGTATTGGGCATAAGTGCTAAAAACTCATTCATTTCTGTACTGACAAGACGAACCTTCTAATAATGCTCCAACATTATTAATATTATTACTTAAAATAAAATAATCACCTAATCATGGGAGATTTATGACAATCAAGTCATTAAAATATTTAGGTCAAAGTAAAAATTTCAATTTAAAACATGCAATAAAATTTTAATTTAAAACATGAAATGCATATCCAATATGACTTATGCATAAATAAATTAAAATTACAGAGGCATAAATTCAAATACATATCAAACATGCACATGTGTTGTGTGGTAAGACTTGCTCTGATACCGCTCTGTTGAGACGGTTGTGGGACCCCTAGGGTCGGATCGGTGGCCCCGCGCAGTGGAAATGGGTCTAACCTATGATAATTGAGCATGGGTGTATTTTAAAATATTTTAATATAATACTATATTCTATTACGAGTGTATAGGAAAAAACCATGGATAAATCGAAATCTAGAAAAACCAAAACGGGAAAAAATAGAGAGGGTGTGCAGCACCCGAGACAAGCGCGCACATTTGCGCAAGTAGCATGCAAATCATGCTACTTACGCAACAAGCCACGTATGAAGTTTGCGCAGTATGCTGCGCAGCGCTGTTTGTGTTGTTGTTCATTTTTTTAAATAACCTTAAACACATTTTAAAAACACCCAAAATAATTTTAATTTCAAAACCAACCTCAACACATGTTATACAAAAAATATATATGTATTTTTTTGAATCATAACACAAACCAAAATAGAATCCCACAATGAAATTACCCATAAACAATTCTAGGTCACTCATAGGTGGTCAACTGATTCTAGAATGGCAGTCATAGCTCCAAGCTTTCATCTAGAGTTCCAAACTCTAATTTAATATTTATGTTCAACATAAACATTTTGATCCAATCACAAGCATATTGTATTTATACTTCCAAAGCATTCATATGTTAGGGTTGGTGCTCTGAGCGTCAATTTTGTTATGTATTTCCTTGTAAATACTAATGTAACATTTTATTGTGAATAAATATAATGTTTATTTTATATAACATCCTATTGGATATGGTAAAGACGTAACAGAACTTAGAATGATTAGTTATGATACGGTTGCAAAATCGTCACAAACTGACATTGAGTTGTATCATTAAGTTGTCATTCTTTGACAGTTCCTGGTCAAGATTTACACTACTTGGTCAGTAAAGTAAACCCGTAGAGACTGACGGCACATGTCGTATATTGGAATCTTGAATTTCGATGTTTCTCTCATGAACCATGAGTCTTGGAGACTCGTATAGACATATAGGTATTTATAGCGGATAAAACACGAACGACTCACCGAATATTCTTAATGGATGATACACCAACAATGTCAATAAGAATCTTCTCGAGTTGAGTGAGCATAATGATTCTTTGACTTGAGATACAACTGTGGATATATGAGTTATTCTCCATACTTAGATGACAGTCACGTCACCGATCTATTTAGATCAAACCTCCGCATGTTCGTTGGGTATGGACTGATGCTCAGGATATCCTGTGTGTATCAAGAAAGGATCTATCATTTCTGTGTACAGAGCATAGGTATTCAATATGAAATTAGCAATCTGTTAATCCAGGACCCGTGGGCCACACATGATTCAAAATCTGAGTGGCCGCAAACACATCCCGGGCTCGGGTTCGTTAATTCCGAATTAACGAATTTTCCGTTGCGACGTAATTAAATCAAATTTAATTAAATAATTGTGCCTAGCAAAATTACTATTCACGTCGCTCGTGAATTAATTCAAATTTAATTCGTTCGCCCGAATTAAAATCTAATTTTAATTCCGTTATGAAATCTAATTTCATTTAATATATCAAATATATTATTTTACCGATTAATTCCGAATTAATCGTTCTCTCTCTTCTAATAGTATTTTATCCCAGATAAAATTTCTCCGTAATTAATCCTAGATTAATTTTCTCTCTCATCTAATTAATCCCAGATTAATTATGTCCAAGTCATACGTCATCAGTGAATCTTCGAGAAATGATCCATGAGATCCCTGGATATGTTGGCAGTAAATCTGGTAATCGGAGTATCCGAATACGTGTGTACCTAGTACCACGTTCTTACCGATTTATAAGACATGGTTGGCTTCTAGCAAATCACTGTGCCTACCCAATTCTCCAGAAATATTCTTTTAAGGAATATGTAATCTATATCAGGCGTAGTATACGTAGTATTGCGTATTGCGATCCAGTATCAGATGTCACATGCTAGGCCTTGGGTTGGAATTGTGTATGCCCCGTACGAAGCACATATCAGATCTCTGGTGACTAGTCTCTATAATTGGATAATCATGACCTTGTCATATTATCCCGATGACTACAATACTTAAGAGTACTAGTTCCGTATCCTACGTGATCATCATCTCCATATGACTGAGTGATACTTCTATCTTGACATCACACCCAATACACTACGATTCTCAGTATACCCAGAAGAGGCGTACACAGAACCTGTTAAAGCCCTGGATGACCAAAACCAAAGTATATTGATTGTCGTAAGTATTAGCGATGCAAGTCTCAGGTTAAGACCAAATACACCTACCCTAATTCGGACTTCCATAGACACATAGTCATACTACCAATGGAATTTCGAGGGGTCTATCCAGAGCGAAGCTGTTTCCGTACCATCGGTAAAAACAACCTCCTATTACACTTGCATAAGAATCCAATACTTAAATATATGAGAACTATGCCGTTATGCTCCCACAACGCGCACAAGTGCAATACTACTCTATTCCGTATTATCGATGTCCAATCTCGATAATAATACGACTAGGGATATTTTAATGATTAAACCTTAGTGGATTAATACTGTCTCATATCTTATTAATCCGGAACTAATCATATGGACTTTTATCATTTATATATCCCGGTAATCCAATTACAAATGATAAAAGAGAAATTTCCTTTGTCACATAGTCAATTTGAACAACAACAACATGTTCTGTACAAATAGTGATGCTATTGGTCATAATTGTCCAACAATCTCCTGAAGGAGTTTGCTAAGGTCCCAAGGATCAATAAACAAGCATGAAACATAAGTGAATACAACGAGGAGTTGCGGAATACTCACATCGATCGGTTGAGCGACGCGGGAGGCAACAAAAATTTCCTTTTTCTTCCCACTGGACTGCTCGACAGTTCACTGCTTTCCTCTCCAAGATTCAGCTTTGAGTTTTCAAGAATCCAAGCTCAAGCTTCGTCAAGCGATTCCGACTAATGGGTGGACTTCCCTATCACCTTCGCATGACTTCTTAGTGTGCTAGCACTCTTGATTTTGCCACAAAATCATGACCTTTTGCTTCCCTATGGCTCACTGTTTTGGCAAACCAATGAGGAGAAAAAATAGCCCCAAGGGCATGTAAAATGAGAGAAAATAAGAGGAGAGAAAGTTGTGTGAGTTGTGTTCCAATTGTGTATCTAATACAATAATAATTAAGAGTCAAAATACCAAAATCAAATAAAGGTAAATAGCTTTTTAATTAATCCAACAACTCACATCAACCATCACACTTGAGTGTCAAACACTCAAACATCAACTTACACCAAGTCAATCAAGTTGTCAAGTCACATCACTCAAAGTGACAAGTGATTTGACGCTTGAAGTGACTAGCGATTTGACGCTTGATGTGACTAATGATTTGACGCTTGATTTGACTTACGTGCCGTACTCGAATTTGAAATGCGAATGCGCTCGCAAACAATACCGGGCTCGGGTTCGCTAATTCCAAATTAATGAATTTTCTGTTGCGAAGTAATAAAATGATTATGCCTAACGAAGTCACTATTCACGTCGCTAACGAATTAATTCTAAATTAATTTGTTCGCCCGAATTAAAATCTAATTTTAATTCCGCGTCGAAATCCAATTTCGTTTAATATATCGAATATATTAATTAATCGATTAATTCCAAATTAATCGTTATCTCTCTTTAATTGATATTTTATCCCAGATAAAATATCTCTGCAATTAATCCCAGATTAATTTTCTCTCTCATCTAATTAATACCAGATTAATAAAAGATGCAAGTCATACATCATCAGTGAATCTTTGGGAAGCGACCCATGAGATCCCCGGATATGTTGGCAGTAAATTCGGTCGTCGGACTATCCGAACACGTAAGTACCAAGTACTACATTTTACCGATTTACAAGACAAGGTTGGCTTCTAGCAAAGCGCCATGCCTACCCAATTCTCCAGAAATATCCTTACAGGAATAAAGGATCTATATCAGGCTTAGTATACGTAGTATTACGTATTACGATCCAGTATCGGTTGATCACATGCAAGGCCTGGGGCTGGTACAATGTCTGCCCCGTACGAAGCATATATTGAATGACAAGCAACTTGTCTCTTTAATATCAGATAATCATGACCAAGTCATATTATCCCAACGGTTGCAACCTTTTTAGAGAACCAGTTCTGTATCCCTATGCGATCATCATCTCCATATGACTGGAATGACACTTCCGTCTTGACATCACACCCAACACTCTACGATTCTCAATATACCCAGTATAGGCGTACACAGAGCCTGTTAAAGCCCTGGACGACCACAACCAAAGTATATTGATTGTCACAAGTATTAGCGGTGCAAGTCTCAGGTTAAAACCAAATACACCTATCCTAATTTCGGACTTCCATAGACACATAGTCATACTACCAATGGAATTCCGAGGGGGTCTATCCAGAGCGAAGCTGTTTCCCGTACCATCGGTAAAACACAACCTCCTATTACACTTGCATGAGTATCCTATACCCAAATATATGAGAACTATGTCGTTGTGCCCTCACAACGCGCACAAGTGTAACACTAGTCTTTTACGCATTCATCGATGTACAATATCGATAATGCTCTGACTAGGGATGTTAAATGATTTATCCTTCGTGGATTGATACTGTCTTATATCATTCTCAATCCAGGAACAAATCATAAGGACCTCCTATCATTTATACATCTAGGTGATCTAATCACAAATGATAAGAGTGCAATCTCCTTTGTCACATAGTTAATTTGTACAAAAACACCATGATCTGTACAAATAGTGACGCTATGGGTCATAATTGTCCATCAATCTCTCACTTGGCCTATAGCCAGTCACTCGAGTGTCTGACACCTGAACTATGTACCGTTGGCTCAAATTACTGAGAAAAGGCTTTCGTTAGCAGATTTGTATGATTATCGTCTGATGCGATTTATACGATCATCACATCGCCACGATGTATGATCCGAACGAATCAGATGAATATCGAAGTATGTATCTGGATCGTTGATGAGACCATTAATTCTTTAGCCTGTGCTGACGCCTAGCTCAGCTGCTCATATAACTATATCTAATCTAATTAGATTTATTTATCGACCCAAATGACTTCTATTCCTGCCTCAACTGCAGCAATCACCTGCATTTGTTGTTTATTTGGTAACAATATCTTGCTTGGAAGATTTCCAGCTCACTGTACCGTTATTCAAACTGTATAGTACCATTTGCGACTTTTAGTCGTCTAATCGGTTTAGGAAACTGGCTACAGTGATCCCAGTCATTTCAAGTTCTCCTTCTCCACAGATTAAGACAACGTCCTTAGTTCTCTAAGAAACTAACGGATGTTCTTAATATCAATCCAGTGACTATCACTTGGATTGGCCTGTTTGTAAATCTATATGCACAAAGCGTTTGAGACACCAGGTCGCGTAAATTTTTCAATTTACGATTTCTCGGAGAGTTTTTCATGAAATCTAAGCTTTCACTGATTGTTTTATTGGAATATCATTTCCAAGAAATGATATATTATCATTATTTATTGGACAGCCACTGTCAGTGCGCTCCCACTAACCCTCTTATATACACAAAAATCATTTCATTTTGAATTAAATCATAAACCATTATGATTACATCAAAACGAAAAATTCCAAGAACCTATGCTTGCTTCAATCCAAACATGGATCGAGTAACCTGCAAACCTTGTTTGCTAGTTTTGGTACGACAAAACCGACAGGATGTTGTAAACATCCTCCAAAAGGTTTCCTTTTCAGGAAAGCGATTTTTGTTAAACTATCATATTTCATTAATGAAACATACAACATTAGCAAGCATTATCCAAATGGATTTACCGTGGCAATAAGTAAAAGGTTGAATCATAGTCAACATAATGTTGATAACGATACCTTTCCGCTAAAAGCCTAGCTTTATACGTTGGTATGTTGCCTTCCATATATGTCTTCCTTGAAGACTTATATAGTACCAATAGGCACAATGCCTTGCGGTACATCAACTAGTATCCAAACATAGTTGATATACATGGAATCCATTTCGGACTCATGACACTTTGTCATAATAAGGAGTCGATACCTTGTATCACTTCCTCATACGTAGTCAGTTGGTAAACCTCAATAAGATAGACATCTTTATTAGGTGAGATCAGAAACCCATACCCCAGGTTGTTTTCTGACACTCTCCGATCTACGCGGTTCTTCTGTATTCGAAGATTATTGGTATAGTTTCATCCTTGATGAACTATTTGTGTTCCATTAAGATTCGGTGCTTTTGAATAGTATTACTGCGATTTTCATCGAGTTTTACTATCATCCCTCTTACCACTGCATATCGGTATTCCACTTAGGAAAACGCATGGTGAGGGACAATTACATTGTTCTCTTGTGAGTTGTATAATTACAATACTTATGGTATCCCTAGGATAACCCACAATTGGCACTTATCCAATTTGGGTTTTAGTTTGGTATCATCCAAACATATGCCCAGCATTCCCAAATTATCAGGAATGAGAAACCCGGTTTCTTTCCCGTTCATATCAAATATGAAATCTGTCAAACAGACTTTTATGGAACCTTATTCTAAATAAGTTCTGCACAGTTAATGCTTATCTGTTGAAGGAAATGGTAGCTCAGAGCGACTCATGATCAACCTTCTCATGTCCAACAAAATTCGGTGACTCAGTTCGGACACACCGTCACTTTGACGTGTTCCGTGAGGAGTCCTCATTGAAAGAATACTATACTCTTTCAATTATATTAGAAACTTAATGCTTAAGTATTTTCCATTACGGTCTTACCGCGACGGTTTAATACTTTAGCCGATCTGTTTGTCTATTTCGTGTCGAAACCGTAAAAGTTTCCGATTTGTGTTCTTCAAAAGAAACACATAACCATAATGCGATGCCACATCCGTTGAAGGTCACGAAATATTCATATCCACATCTAGCCTAGCTAGACATGGGCCACTTGCTTCACTATGAACTAAGGCTAACAGATCAGTGGTATTTACACTTTTACAAATAAATAGTGTTTTAGGCACTTTGCCCAATAAACTAGATTCTTAGACTTTATTTGATTGGAATCAAATGTGTCCTAGTACCCAATGTCCGAAAGAATGGATATACGATTCTTGTATAATTGTGTCCCAGACAACAATGCCACAATTAGTTTCTTCTGATCAAATCAGTTTGAGCTATTTATTTGTCATGTTATATATATTTGAGATTTATTTATATTTAAAATATAAACTCTGTTATTCACATCTAATGTGTTTATCTCAATATCATCTTTATATAATAAAACACTATAGTGTTCTAGAATATAAAGGTTCACCCGCAGCGGGTTAAACACTGATATAGAGATAATGTATCTAGTCAAACTAGTTACATTATAACAGTTTCCAAATTAGGTACAAACCGAAGGTAGTTCCTAAACTTAGGTTTGCGGTTAAAACAGTGACTTTCGTCCCGTATCTGATTCGCAGATAAATCTCTATTGAAGTCAGTATCCTGTTCAAAACAGATTTTGAACATCAATACATATATATTTTATGAACCACACTAAGTATTTAAAATCCAATTTTAATACTAGTAGTGAACATAATCTTGACAAACATATTTGAAGTCAGAGCCTTGCCCGTTCTTTAATTCCTTCATGTCTGCTTTGTCCAAACGGCAGTCACGCTTCCGCGATCCTGTTTGCCACAATTTAGGCAGATATTTTGGGATATGTCCTTTATCTTCCCTGAAGATTATAATGATATTGACTTTGCCATTTTCACATTCCAGTAGCCTTTGGCCAAGCCTCGGGTTTCTAGAATATCGAAGTAAGGTGCGCCTTCCGTTACTTGCCTAATTGCAAAGTTTGAATTTATCTCCTTGAGAATAGTCATTAACTCTCCAAGAGTTATTTATTGCAATTTATTACTTCTAAAATCTAAAGATAGATTTATGAAAATCCTTCAATTTCATTATCATAATTTAAGGATCTAATCCTTTGTTCTGACAAAGAAATTAAGGAGTCTATTGCGACAGGCTTAATGGATTAAGCACTAAAGTTATCATCACATAAATCTTCCAAAGATTATGCTCTACTATTTGCTTAACTCTGGGCTTAGGCCTAATATGTTATTTTATCAAATAAAGTAACTTATTAGTTTCCAGGACCATTATGAAATTTAATTCCCAATTTGAAAATTAAACCATTTAAATATATTTTCCCTAGGATTATGTTTTAAATGTCAATCTTTCAATATATCTTGATTTTAATAGTCCAACTATTTAATCAATGATTTTTCGGTACTATTTATTATATGATGACTGTACTGTATCCAACTATTTAATCAACTATAATTAATATATTAAAATCAATTATATTGATTACTATAATCCAATTATAAAATCAACTATAAATGAATAGTCTGAATATAGTCCAACTATTTATTAAAAAAATATATTTAAATATTAGTCCAACTATATTTAATTTCTTTGACGAATGATATTTGTTTGAGCGCCGTATGGCAAGTAATTAAACGAATATTGCAAATTCAATTCTTGCCTCCCACTATTTTTCGACGAGCCTCTAACCATCTGTCGAGTACTACTCGGGAAACCGTGTTTCCTAGTGGGCTAGGATCCCATTAAATATCACACAATCTTGACTTTGGCCAACAAATTGTATGATAATTAACTAGGTAATCTCTGAGATCGATTAGATCCAATCCAATTCCTAGATCCGGTACGGGGACATCCAAGTCCGAACATATATCTTATATATGCCAATACATCCAATGTATTACCTAACATTTTTCCTCTGAATCAACTAAGCCTTGGCTTTGGCACAACAAACTTAGTGATCCCAGTTAAGCGCGACCCATTGACCATGGAAAGCTTCGTAATCAATGTCAATGGACAAGAAGTGGTCTTGACTTTGGCCAACAAACCATAACTTGGACAAGACACCAATATGGAACAAAGCCTTCGTGATTCAAACACATCCTCGACGGACAAAGGCCTTGACTTTGGCCAACAAACCAATGCCAGTCTCGGATCTTGAGTGACAATCATTCAATGGAAGGAAAAACGCTTAATATTTTGCGAGGGTTTTTCGAGTGCAAATTGGCAACCAATTTATTATCTTTGTTAATGTCTCATAATCATACACCCTTTAAACATTCATTCTAAACACATAATAAAGCGCATATGAATAAAATAATAATGATATGCGGATGGATACTATACACATTGATCCTAGATCAAATCTCTCTCACTTTCTCTCTCCCGCTAGCACATGTATTACTTCTACCACCCGTTACACTACACTTCTAAAGAAACCTCATTTACATTGAGGGGAATAGGTGAGAAGAGAATACAAGAATAGGAGTGATAAGGCTGGACACGCAGGTCCAATTAATAAATTACAAATTATTACAACAATTTCTAAAATTGCCCCACCCATCTAATATCCATCCGATATACATTATTCATGCATCGCAACCATGTATTCACACAAGCATGTTATCAATCAATCTAATCAAATTAATTAATCTGATAATTAATGATCATCGAATGTTCAAACAACGATTTGATTTTGCTCGAGTCAAACTCGTTTTGTGAATAAGTACTCAAAGTACGAATTCTCGAATTAAATTAAACTACAAAATTAAATCCAATTCAATTTGTATTTAATACTAATTCACTATTTAATTCCAAATTAAATATCACACTTTATTTACAAACCTTTACGATTTAAATTCCAAATTTAATCGTTACGGGTCTCAAAGCCCGATTAACGTCCAACGTCAATTTAATTAAAGTCAAATGGGCTTTTAATTAATTTCTTGAGGCGTGGATTTTTGGTCAACTCGGGTCGAACTCAATAACCAAAGTCCAATCCGAGAGTTTACCCCATAAGCCCAGAAATCAATTTAGGCCCATTAGGCCCAATTAAACTTTAAAGGTCCATTAAGTCGCATTTGGGCTTTATGGAAGCAGTTTTGGGCCCAATTGGATCCAACCAATTTTGCCTAAACCCAACTTGGTACAACCAAGCCCAATAAGCCCAATTACAACACAACAAGCCCAATCCAATTTAAGGCCCAATAATTAAATTCCAAAAATCCAATTTACCAATTTAATTAACTAAAGTGTATAACACAATTAATCATCCAAATCAATATTTCCAAACATTAATTTATATAATTAATCATGCTCAATTACAACAAAATATGTCCAACACATTTCATCAAAAATCAAACCCATTCATGCTTCTTTATGTCTCGGCAATATTGGGGATTTTATGTCCGATTCGAATTCAATCCAATTAATTCCACACATCGACATTAATCAACATCCCGAATGATTTCCAACACATCCCATGATCAAAAATCAAAAATCACCAAGACAAAATAGGGCATTACATTCGGCCAACACCAAAATTTTAGGCAAATTTGTTCCAAACAATTTTTAATCAATTGATCCAATCAATCATCAATTAAAACAAATTTAAGCATACTAATTCATCCAATTTCATTATACATGCTCAAAATCAATTTTACCCAAATTTTAAGCCCTAAATCAATTTCATGCTTTTCCTTGATCATGATACCATTGTAGGAGTTTGCTAAGGTCCCAAGGATCAATAAACAAGCATGAAACATAAGTGAATACAACGAGGAGTTGCGGAATACTCACATCGATCGGTTGAGCGACGCGGGAGGCAACAAAAATTTCCTTTTTCTGCCCACTGGACTGCTCGGCAGTTCACTGCTTTCCTCTCCAAGATTCGGCTTTGAGTCTTCAAGAATCCAAGCTCCAAGCTTCGTCAAGCGATTCCCGGCTCATGGGTGGACTTCCCTATCACCTTCGCATGACTTCGTAGTGTGCTAGCACTCTTGATTTTGCCACAAAATCATGACCTTTTGTTTCCCTATGGTTCACTGTTTTGGCAAACAGTGAGGAGAAAAAACAGCCCCAATGGCGTGTAAAATGAGAGAGAGGAGGAGAGAAAGTTGTGTGAGTTGTGTTCCAATTCTGTATCTAATACAACAATAATTAAGAGTCAAAATACCAAAATCAAAAAAAGGTAAATAGCTTTTTAATTAATCCAACAACTCACATCAACCATCACACTTGAGTGTTAAACACTCAAACATCAACTTACATCAAGTCAATCAAGTTGTCAAGTCACATCACTCAATGTGACAAGTGATTTGACGCTTGAAGTGACTAGCGATTTGACGCTTGATGTGACTAATGATTTGACGCTTGATTTGACTTACGTGCCGCACTCGAATTCGAAATGTGAATGCGCTCGCAAACAATCCCGGGCTCGGGTTCGCAAATTCCAAATTAACGAATTTTCCATTGCGACGTAATAATGATTACGCCTAGTGAAGTCACTATTCACGTCGCTAAAGAATTAATTCTAAATTAATTCGTTCGCCCGAATTAAATCTAATTTTAATTCCGTGTCGAAATCCAATTTCGTTTAATATATCGAATATATTAATTAATCGATTAATTTCCAAATTAATCGTTATCTCTTTAATGATATTTTATACCAGATAAAATATCTTTGCAATTAATCCCAGATTAATTTTCTCTCTCTCATCTAATATCCCAAATTAATAAAAGGTGCGAGTCATACGTCATCGGTGAATCTTTGGGAAGCGCCCATGAGATCCCTGGATATGTTGGCAGTAAATTCGATCGTCGGACTATCCGAACACGTAGTACCAAGTACTACGTTTTACCGATTTACAAGACAAACAAGGTTGGCTTCTAGAAAAGCGCCATGCCTACCCAATTCTCCATCCAGAAATATCCTAACAGGAATAAAGGATCTATATCAGGCGTAGTATACGTAGTATTGCATATTACGATCAATATCAGATGATCACATGCAAGGCCTTAGGCTGGTATAGTGTCTCCCCGTACGAAGCATATATCGGATGACGATCAACTAGTCTCTTTAATATCGGATATCATGACCAAATCATATTATCATGACGGTTGCAACCTTTTTAGAGAACCATTTCTTATCCCTACGCGATCATCATCTCCATATGACTGGAGGTAACTTCCGTCTTGACATCACATAAACCCAACACACTACGATATCAATATACCCAGCATAGGCTACACAGATCCTGTTAAAGCCCTGGATGCCGCAACCAAAGTTTATTGATTGTCGTAAGTTTAGCGGTGCAAGTCTCAGGTAGACCAAATATGTTGGTTTCTATTATGGTCCCGGATCGATTATAAGCATGAAAAACATTGCGAATACATATCGACGAAGTTGCGGAATACTCACATCGATCGGTTGAGACGATTTGAAGACGAATCAAGCCAAAAACGCCTCACTGGTTTGGCGCCACTGCTGTGCAGAATTCTCACTGGTTTGGGCTGATTCGGATCTCATTTCGAAGCTCCAAACTTCGTCGGATGATCCCGCCTCATGGGTGAACCTCCCTAACACCTTCGCAATAGTCGCAAGTGTGCTAGCACTTAGATTTTTCCATGAAAAATCCACTCATTGCTTCCCCAAGCTCACGCCTGTGAGCTGTGCCAGTGAGAAGAAGAGAAGCCCCTTGGGCGTGAGATAGAGAGAATGAGAGATGGAGAGGAAAATGTGTTAATTATGTTTAGTAAGCATTTCCAAAATGCTTTATATTTTTCCAAAAAATATGTTAAAACAATTACCAAATAATTCATCAAAATAATCAAATGGTAAAAGTCTCAACAACTAACACTATTTCATCAACTTCCATCAACTATTCATTTCACTTTATCAAAGTGACATGTTGAGTGTCACACTCAATCAATCACATCCATCAATCAATCAATCAATCACTCAAAGTGACTTTTGATTTGACGCTTGATGTGACGAATGATTTGACGCTTGATGTGACTTGCGTTGCCGCACTCGAATTCGAAATACGAATGCGCTCGCAATCACACTCGGGCTCGGTTTCGCTAATTCTAATTAGCGAGTTTTCCGTCGCGTCGTAATTAAATGATTACGCCTAGCGAATTCACTATTCACGTCGCTAACGAATTAATTCTAAATTAATTCGTTCGCCCGAATTAAAATCCAATTTCAATTCCGCGTCGAAATCTAATTTCGTTTAATATATCGAATATATTAATTTATCGATTAATTCCAAATTAATCGTTCTCTCTCTTAGACGATATTTTATCCCAGATAAAATATCTCCGTAATTAATCCTAGATTAATTTTCTCTCTCTTCTATATAATCCCAGATTATTAATGAGTGCGAGTTATGCGTCATCGGTGCATTATCGGGAAGCGACCCATGAGATCCCCGGATAATTCGGCAGTAAATACGGTCGTCGGAATATCCGAATCACGTACGTACCAAGTACTACGTTCTACCGATTTACGAGACAAGATCGGCTTCTAGCAAAGCACGAAGTCTATCCAATTCTCGGTCATATTCTCTAAGAATATTTAAGATCTATATCAAGCGTAGTATACCAAGTATCGTGTATATCGGCCCAGTATCGGATAGTCACGTGCTAGGGCTGGGGCTGGATAAGTGTCTGCCCCGTCCGAAGCACATATCGGATGTCTGGTAACTAGTCTCTATAATCGGATATACATGACCTTGTCATAATATCCCGATGGCCGGCCAGCACTTAAGAGCACTAATACCGTATCCTGCGTGACATCATCTCCACTATGACTGGAGTGATACTTCCGTCTTGACATCACCACCCAATACTCTACGATTCTCAATATACCCAGCATTGGCGTACACAGAACCGGTTAGAGTCCTAGACGACCTCAACTAAAGTATATTGATTGTCGTAAGCATTAGCGGTGCAAGTCTCAGGTTAAGACCATACACACCTACCCTGATGTCGGACTCCCATAGACACATAGTCATAATACCAATGGGATTCCGAGGGGTCTATCCAGAGCGAAGCTGTTTCCCGTACCATCGGTGAAACACAACCTCCTATCGCACTTGCATGAGTATCCAATACCCAAATATATGAGAACTATGCCGTTGTGCCCTCACAACGCGCACAAGTGCAATACTAGCCTATTCCGCATTATCGATGTCCAGTCTCGATAATACTCCGGCTAGGGATATTTAATGATTAATCCTTCGTGGACTGATACTGTCTCATATCATCTCAATCCAGGAACTAATCATAGGGACCTCTCTTCATTTATATATCTAAGGTGATCTAATCACAAATGATGAGAGTGCAATTTCCTTGTCACATAGTTAATTTGTACAACAACACTATGATCTGTACAAATAGTGACGCTATGGGTCATATTATCCAACAATCTCCCACTTGGCACATAGCCAGTCACTCAAGTGTCGAACACCCGAACTATGTACGGTTCGCTCAAATTGCTGAGAAAAGGTTTTCGTCAGCGGATTTCCATGATTATCGTCTGACGCGATTTATACGATCATCACATCGCCACGATGTATGATCCGAACGAATCAGATGATATAGAAGTATATATCTGGATCGTCGATGAGACCTTTAATTCTTTAGCCTTGTGCTGACGCCTAGCTCAGCTGCTAACAGAACTATATCTAATCTAATTAGATTTATTATCGACCCAAATGGCTTCTATTGCTGCCTCAGCTGCAGCAATAATCCGCATTTGTTGTTTATTCGGCAACAGTATCTTGCTCGGAAGATTTCCAGCTCACTGTCCCGTTATTCAAACTTTATAGTACCGCAGTATTTAACTGTTTGGAAACTTGCGGTAGTGATCCCAGTCACTTCAAGTTCTCCTTCTCCATAGTTTAAGACAGCATCTTTAGTTCTCTAAGATACTAACAGATGTCCTTAACTTCAATCCAGTGACTATCACTTGGATTGACCCGATTGTGACTCCATATGCTCAAAGCGTATGAGACACCATATCAAGTACATTTTAAATGTACAATTTCCCAGAGAGTGTTAACAACTCCAAATCTATCCCAGTAGATCTTTATTCCTTGAATAAAGGTTGTTACTCCCCAGAATTCTACGGAGAATTTCTATGAAAGCCAAGCTTTCACCAATTGCTTTATGGGAATTTCCTTGTCAGTGCGCTCCCACTAACCTCCTTATATACACAAGAATCATTTCGTTTTGAATCAAATCATTAACCATTATGATTATTTCAAAACGACAGTTCCAAGAACCTTATGCTTGCTTCAATCCAAACATGGATCGAATAACCCGCAAACCTTGTTTGTCGGTTATACAAAATCGTCAGGATGTTGTAAGCATCCTCCAAAAGGTTTCCTTTTCAGGAAAGCGATTTTGATCATTAACTGACACATTTCATAAATGAAATATGCAGTATCTACAAGCATCTTCAAAATGGATTTACCATGGCAACAGGTAAAAGGTTGAACCGTAATCAACACAATGTTGATAACGATACCTTTCCGTCAAAAGCCTAGCTTTGTACGTTGGTATGTTGCCATCCATGTATGTCTTCCTTGAAGACGTTTACTGTACCAATAGGCACAATGCCTTGCGGTACAACAACTAGTATCCAAACATAGTTGTTATACATGGAATCCATTTCGGACTCATGGCACTTTGCCATAATAGGGAGTCGATACCTTGTATCACTTCCTCGTACGTAGTCGGTTGGTATACCTCCATAAGATTTACATCTTTAAGGGGTTACATCAGAAACCCATACCCCAGGTTGTTTCCTGATTCTCTCCGATCTACGCGGTTCTTGTGTATTCGAAGATTAATGGTACAGATTCATCATTGATGAACTGTTTGTGTTCCATTAAGGACTTCGTGCCTGAATAGTATTACTCCGATTTTCATCGAGTATCACTATTCTCCCACTGACCACTGCATATCGGTGTTCCTCTTAGGAAAACCGCATGGTGAGCAACAATACATTGTTCTCTTGTGAGATATATAAGTACTATACTTATGGTTTCCCTTAGGATAACCTATATTGGCACTTATCCAATTTGGGTTTTTAGTTTGGTATCATCCAAACGTTATGCCCGGCATACCCAAATTATTAGGAATGAGAAACCCTGTTTCTTTCCTGTTCATATCCTATATGATATCTGTCAAACAGATTTATATGGAACCTTATTCTAAATAAGTTTTGCACTGTTAATACATATCCTGTTGAAGGAAATGATAGCTCAGAGCGACTCGTGATAAACCTTATCATGTCCAACAAAATTTGGTTTTCGTTCGGACACACCGTCTAACTGACGTGTCTCGGGAGGAGTCCTCATCTGAAAGAATACTATACTCTTTCATGTATGTTTGAAACTTACTGCTTAAGTATTTTCCATTACGGTCTTACCGTGACGGCATAATACTATAGTCGATCTGTTTATCTACTTCGTGTCGAAACTCTAATAGTTTCCGATCTGTGTTCTTCAAAAGAAACACATAACCATAACGTGATGTTACATCCGTTAAGGTCACGAAATATTCATGTTCACATCTAGCCTAGCTAGATATGGGCCCACTAACTTCACCATGAATAGGGCTAACAGATCGGTGGCACTTACACTATTACCAAGTAAACAGTGTTTTAGGTACTTTACCTAATAAACTAGATTCGTAGACTTTATTTGAATAGTCAAATCAGTCCTAGTACCCACTCTTCAAAAGTGCGGATATACGAGTCTTGTTTAATTGTGTCCTAGACAACAATGCCACAAATAAGTCCTCTTTGATCAAATCAATTTGAGCTATTTATTTGTCATTTTATATGTTTTGAGATTTTAATTATATTCAAAATATAAATTCTGTTATTCACATCTAATGTGTTTATCTTAGTATCATCTTTATATAATGAAACACTTAGTGTTCTAGAATATAAAGGTTTATCCACAATGGATTAAACACTGATATAGAGATAATGTCTCTAGTCAAACTAGTTACATTATAACAGTTCCTAATTTAAGTACACACCCGAAAGGTAGTTCCTAAACTTAGGTATCTACGGTCGAAACAGCGACTTTCGTCCCGTTTCCGATTCGCAGAACAATCTCAGCTTGAAGTCAGTATCCTGCTCAAAGCAGATTCTGAACATCAATACATATATTTTATGTACCACACTAAGTATTTAAAATCTAATTTCAATACTAGTAGTGAACATAACTTTGACAAACATTTTTAAAGTAAGAGCCTTGCCCTTTCTTTAATTCCTTCGTGTCTGCCATATCCAAATGGTAGTCACTTTGGGATATGTCAATTATCCTTTTCAATATTTCAAGAACCTTAGGCCAAGCCTTGGGTTTTTAGAATATCGAAACAATGTGCACCTCGTGCTACATGCTACATGCCAATTGCAACTTTGACTTTTCACCTCTAGAATAGTCAATTAATTCTCCAAGAATTATTTATTGCAATTTTAATACTTCTTAAATCTAAGATAGATTTATGACAAGTATATTAAATTAAGCACTAAAGTCATCATCACATAAATCTTCCAAAGATTTTATGCTCTACTATTTGCTTAATTTTGGGCTTAAGGTATAATAAGTTATTTTATCAAATAAAGTAACCTATTATTTATTCCCAATTTGAAAATTAAATCATTAAAATATTTTAATCCCAGATTATTTTTAAATATCCAACTTTTCAATTTTATCTTGATTACAATAGTCCAACTATTTAATCAACGATTAGTGGTACTATATATTATAATGATTATAATAGTCCAACTATATAATCAAATATAATCCAAATTAATTAACCTCAATTACATTGATTACTATAATCCAATTATAAAATCAACTGTAAACTGAAATTAATTAATTCAAATATATTGATTATATAATCCAATTATATATAATCAAGTATAATACAGTCCAACTGTTTATTAAAACAACATTAAATATTAGTCCAACTAATACTTTTAATATATGACGAGTGATATTTGTTTGAGCGCGTATGGCGAGTAATTGAACGAATATTGCAAATTCAATTCTTGCCCCCCACTATTTTTCGTCGAGCCTCTAACCCTCTGTCGAGTACTCGGGAAACCGTGTTTCCTAGTGGGCTAGGATCCCGTTAAATATCACACAATCTTGACTTTGGCCAACAAATTGTATGATAATTAACTAGGTAGATCTCTAAGATCAATTGGATCTCATCCAACTCCTAGATCCGGAGGTGGACATCCAAGTCCGAAACATATATCTTATATGCCTATATATCCAATATATAGCCTAACCTTTTTCCTCTGAATCAACTAGGCCTTGGCTTTGGCACAACAAACCTGATGATCCCAGTCAAGCGCGGACCCATTGACCATGGAAGCTTCGTAATCAATGTCGATGGACAAGAAGTGGTCTTGACTTTGGCCAACACAACCACAACTTGGACAAGACACCAATATAGAACAAAGCTTCGTGATTCAAGCACATCTTCGACGGACAAGGGCTTGACTTTGGCCAACAACCCATGCCAATCTAGGATCTTGAGCAAGAATCACTCAATGGAAGGAAAAGACGCATGATATTTGATGAGGGCTTTTCGCGTGCAAATTGGCTACCAATTTCATTATCTTTGTTAAGGTCTCATCATCATACACCCTTAACATGCATTCTAAATACATAATAAAGCGAGTATGAAAATAAATAATAATGATATGCGGATGGATACTTAACACATTGATCCTAGCAAATCTCTCCCTTTCTCCTCTCAAGCTAGCACTTGTATTACTTCTACCCGACCCTACACTTCTAAAGAAACCTCATTTACATTGAGGGGAATAGGTGAGAAGAGAATACAAAGAGAATAAAGGTGATAAGGCTGGACACGCAGGTCCAATTTAATAAATCGAATTTATTACAACAATTTCCAAAATTGCCCCACCCGACTAATATCCATCCGATATACATAATTCATTCATCACAACCACGTATTCACACAAAAGCATGCTATCAATCAATCTAATCAAATTAATTAATCTGATATTGTGTGATCATCCAATGTTCAAACAACGATTTGATTTTGCTCGAGTCAAACTCGTGTTTTGCGAATAAGTACTCAAAGTACGAATTCTTGAATTAAATTAAACTACATAATTAAAAGACATGTATTTAATACTAATTCACTATTCAATTCCAAATGAAATTTACACTTTATTTAATAAACCTTTAACGACTTAATTCCAAATTTAATCGCTTCGGGACTCAAAGCCCGATTAACGTCCAACGTCAATTCAATTCAAGTCTAATGGGCTTTAATTAATTTCTTTAAGGCATGGGCTTCGGCAACCAAAGCCCAATCAGGAGTAACCCCATAAGCCCTAGAAATCAATTTAGGCCCATTAGGCCCAATTAAACTTAAAGGTTTATAAGTCGCATTTGGGCTTAACGGAAGTGGCTTTGGGCCCAATTGGATCCAATCCATTTGGCCTAAATCCAACTTTGTACAACAAAGCCCAATAAGCCCATTTACAACATAATAAGCCCAAATCCAATTAAGGCCTAAATAACTAAATTACATGAATCCAATTCCGCAATTTAATTACCTAAAGTGCATTACATGATTAATCACCCAAATCAATATTTCCAAAACATGAAATTAGTCCAATTAATCATGCTCATTATCATCATCACATGTCCAACACATAAATGAAAAAATCAAACCCATTACATGCTTTTAAGTCTCGGCCAAGGGAGGGATTTTGTGTCCGATTTGGTTTCAATCCAATCGAACCCACAATCGACATTAAATCACCATCCAATTTGATTTCATACACATCCAATGTCACAAAATCAAAATTACCAAGACATTAGGGCATTAAGTCCAATTCGGCCAACATGATTAATTTGGGGATTTATGTTCAATTCAAAATCCAATCCAATTAGTTTCAAATTAACATCATCCTACATGATTCTAACTCATCCAATGAATCAAAAATCAAAAATCCAAGATTTCCAAAATACACAATACATTCGGCCAACATGAATTTTTGGGGAAAAATTGATCCAATCATTATTTCATAAATTGATCCAATCAAACTAATTAAACATGTTATAAGCATACTCAAACATTCAATTCATTCAAATCATGCTCAAAACAAGTTTACCCAATTTTAAGCCCTAAAATTTTCATGCTCAAACCTAGGCTCTTGATGCCATTGTTGGTTTCTATTATGGTCCCGGATCGATTATAAGCATGAAAAACATTGCGAATACATATCGACGAAGTTGCGGAATACTCACATCGATCGGTTGAGACGATTTGAAGACAAATCAAGCCACAAAATGCTCACTGGTTTGGCGCCACTGCTGTGCAGAATTGCTCACTGGTTTGAGCTGATTCGGGTCTCATTTCGAAGCTCCAAACTCCGTCGGATGAGTCCCGCCTCATGGGTGAACCTCCCTAACACCTTCGCAATAGTCGCAAGTGTGCTAGCACTTAGATTTTTCCATGAAAAATCCACTCATTGCCTCCCCAAAGCTCACGCCTGTGAGCTGTGCAGTGAAGAGAAGAGAAGCCCCTTGGGCGTGAGATAGAGAGAAGGAGAGATGGAGAGAAAATGTGTTAAATTAGTTAGTAAAGCATTTCCAAAATGCTTTATATATTTTCCAAAAAATATGTTAAAACAATTACCAAATAATACATCAAAATAATAAAATGGTAAAAGTCTCAACAACTAACACTATTTCATCTACTTCCATCAACTATTCATTTCACTTTATCAAAGTGACATGTTGAGTGTCTATCACTCAATCAATCACATCAATCAATCAATCAATCAATCACTCAAAGTGACTTTTGATGATGACGAGTGATTTGACGCTTGATGTGACTTGCGTTGCCGCACTCGAATTCGAAATACGAATGCGCTCGGAATCACACTCGGGCTCGGTTTCGCTAATTCCTAATTAGCGAGTTTTCCGTCGCGTCGTAATTAAATGATTACGCCTAGCGAATTCACTATTCACGTCGCTAACGAATTAATTCTAAATTAATTCGTTCGCCCGAATTAAAATCCAATTTCAATTCCGCGTCGAAATCTAATTTCGTTTAATATATCCAATATATTAATTTACCGATTAATTCCAAATTAATCATTCTCTCTCTTAAGATGATATTTTATCCCAGATAAAATATCTCCGTAATTAATCCTAGATTAATTTTCTCTCTCTTCTATAATCCCAGATTATTAATGAGTGCGAGTTATGCGTCATCGGTGCATTATCGGGAAGAGACCCATGAGATCCCCGGATAATTCGGCAGTAAATACGGTGTCGGAATATCCGAATCACGTACGTACCAAGTACTACGTTCTACCGATTTACGAGACAAGATCGGCTTCTAGCAAAGCACGAAGTCTATCCAATTCTCCGGTCATATTCTCTAAGAATATTTAAGATCTATATCAAGCGTAGTATACCAAGTATCGTGTATATCGGCCCAGTATCGGATAGTCACGTGCTAGGGCTGGGGCTGGATAAGTGTCTGCCCCGTCCGAAGCACATATCGGATGTCTGGTAACTAGTCTCTATAATCGGATATACATGACCTTGTCATAATATCCCGATGGCCGGCCAGCACTTAAGAGCACTAATACCGTATCCTGCGTGACATCATCTCCACTATGACTGGAGTGATACTTCCGTCTTGACATCACACCCAACACTCTACGATTCTCAATATACCCAGCATTGGCGTACACAGAATCGGTTAGAGTCCTGGACGACCTCAACTAAAGCATATGATTGTCGTAAGCATTAGCGGTGCAAGTCTCAGGTTAAGACCATACACACCTACCCTGATGTCGGACTCCCATAGACACATAGTCATAATACCAATGGGATTCCGAGGGGTCTATCCAGAGCGAAGCTGTTTCCCGTACCATCGGTGAAACACAACCTCCTATCGCACTTGCATGAGTATCCAATACCCAAATATATGAGAACTATGTCGTTGTGCCCTCACAATGCGCACAAGTGCAATACTAGCCTATTCCGCATTATCGATGTCCAGTCTCGATAATACTCCGGCTAGGGATATTTAATGATTCAATCCTTCGGGGACTGATACTGTCTCATATCATTCTCAGTCCAGGAACTAATCATAGGGACCTCTCTTCATTTATATATCTAAGGTGATCTAATCACAAATGATGAGAGTGCAATTTCCTTGTCACATAGTTAATTTGTACAACAACACTATGATCTGTACAAATAGTGACGCTATGGGTCATATTATCCAACAAAATACACCTACCCTGATTTCGGACATCCATAGAGACATAGTCATACTACCAATGGAATTCCGAGGTGGTCTATCCAGAGCGAAGCTGTTTCCCGTACCATCTGTAAAAAACAACCTCCTATTACACTTGCATGAGTATCTTATACCCAAATATATGAGAACCATGCCGTTGTGCCCTCACAATGCCACAAGTATAATACTAGTCTTTTACGCATTCTTCGATGTCCAATCTCGATAATGCTCTGACTAGGGATGTTAAATGATTTATCCTTCGTGGATTGATACTGTTTCATATCATTCTCAATCCAGGAAAAAATCATAAGGACCTCCTATCATTTATACATCTAGGTGATCTAATCACAAATGATAAGAGTGCAATCTCCTTTGTCACATAGTTAATTTGTAAACAACACCATGATCTGTACAAATAGTGACACTATGGGTCATAATTGTCCAACATCTCCCACTTGGCCTATATCCAATCACTCAAGTGTCCTACACTTGAAATATGAACGGGTCGCTCAAACTTCTACTGAGAAACTGCTTTCGTCAGCGGATCTGCAAGGTTATCATCTGATGCGATTTATTCGATCATCACATCACCACGATGTATGATCCGATGAATCAGATGAAATAATTGAAGTACATATTTAGATCATTGATGAGACCATTAATTCTTTAGCCTGTGCTGTAGCCTAGCTCAACCACTAACAGAACTATACCTAATCTAATTAGGATTATATAGATCCAAAATGCTTCTTTTGCTGCCTCAGTTGCAGCAATATTCCACTTTTGTTGTTTATTCAGTAATAGTATCTTGCTTGGAAGATTTCCAGCTAACTGTTCCGTTATTCAAATTATATAGTACCCTTATTGCGACTTACAGTCGTTTTTATCAGTTTGGAAACTTGCAGCGGTGAACCCAGTCACCTCAAGTTCTCATTTCCCTATATTTTAGAAAGCATCCTTAGTTCGTCCAAGATACTCAAAGATGTTCTTTACATCAATCCAGTGACCATCATCTGGATTGGCCTTATAGCGTCTACATATGCTCTAAGCATATGAGACATCAGGTCACGTACATATCAAAATATATGAACACTGAGAGAGTGTCAGCAGCTTTCTAAATCTATCCCAGTAGATGTTTATTCCTTGAATAAAGCCTGCTTCTCCCAGGTTTTCATAGAGAATTTTAATGAAAGCCAAGCTTTCACCGATTATTAATATGGGAATGTTATTTCCAAGAAATAATACATCAACAATATATAGGACATTCATTGTCAGTGTGCTCCCACTAACCTCCTTATATACACAAGAATTATCTTCGTTTTGAATTAAATCATATACCATTATGATTACATCAAAACGCTGGTTCCAAGAACGCAATGCTTGCTTCAATCCATAAATGGATCGAATTAAAATACAAACCTTGTTTGCATGTTTTGGCACGACAAAACTGTCAGGATATTGTAAACATCCTCCAAAAGGTTTCCATTTAAGGAAAGCGGTTTTGACGTTCAGCTGCCATATTTCATAAATGAAACATGCAGCAATAGCAAGCATTATCCAAATGGATTTAATCATGGAAACGGTTAAAATGTTCCATTGTAATCAACATAATATTGATAGCGATACCTTTTAGCTACAAGCCTAGCTTTATACGTTGGTATGTTTCCATCCATGTTTGTCTTCCTTGAAGACTCATATAGTACCAATAGGCACAATGCCTTTCGGTACATCAACCAGTGTTCAAACTTAGTTGGTATACATGGAATCCATTTCGGACATCATGGCACTTTGCCATAATAGGGAGTCGATACCTTGTATCACTTCCTCATACGTAGCCGGTTCGTCTTCCTCAATAAGATTGACATCTACATGAGGTGAGATCAGAAACCTATACCTCCCAGGTTGTTTTCTGACTCTCACCGACTTACGTGGTTCTTGTGTATTCGAAGATTGTGGTACAGTTTCATCCCTGATGAATTATTTGTGTTCCGTTAAGGAATCGGTGCCTGGAATAGTATTACTCCGATTTTCATCGAGTTTTACTTTCCTCTCATTTACCACTGCATATAGGTATTCCTCTTAGGAAAACCACATGGAGTGCAACAATTACATTGTTCTCTTGTGAGTTGTACGCGTATTATACTTTGGTTTCCATAGGATAACCCATAACTAGGGACTTATCCTATTTGGGTTCTAGTTTGGTACCATGCAATCATATGCCCATCATTCCCAAATGTTCAGGAATGAGAAAACCCGATTTCTTTCCTGTTCATATCTAATATGAAGTCTGTCCAACTGATTTTCATGGAACCTTATTCAAAATAAGTATTGCACTATTTAATGCGTATCCGTAGAAGGAAAATGGTAGCTCAGAGTGACTCATCATTAACCTTACCATGTCCAACAAAGTTCGGTTTCTTTGTTCGGACACACCGTCAAATTGAGGTGTTCCGGGAGGAGTTCACCGTGAAAGAATATCATACTCTTTCAAATAGTCGAGAAACTTATTGCTTAAGTATTTTCCACCACGGTCTAACTATGATGGTTTAATACTTTAGCCGATCTGTCTGTCTACTTCGAGTTGAAACTCTAAAAGTTTCTGACTTGTGTTTCATAAGATACATATAACCATAACGCGATGCCACATCAGTAAAGGTTACGGAGTATTCATATCTACCTCGAGCCTAGCTAGATATGGGCCCACTTACGTCACTATGAACGAGGGCTAACATATCAGTGGCACTTGCACTTTTACCAAGTAAAATGTGTTTTAGGTACTTTGCCTAATAAACTAGATTCGTAGACATCATTTGAATTAGAATCAAATTCGTCCTAGTACCCGCTCTTCGAAAGTGTGGATATACGAGTCTTGTTAATGTGTCCTAGACACCAATGCCACAAATAAGTCTCATCTGATTAATTCAATCTGAGCCATTTGTTTGTCATGTTATATGTTTGAGATTCATTTATATTCAAAATATAAATACTGTTATTAACATCTAATGTGTTTATCTCAATATCATCTTTATAAAATAAAACACTTAGTGTTCTAGAATATAAAGGTATACTCGCAACGAGTTATACTAGATATAGAGATAATGTTTCTAGTCAAACTAGGTACATTATAACAGTTTCCTAATTTAAGTACATACTCGAAGGGTAGTTCCTAAACTTAGGTTTCTACGATTAAAACAGCGACTCTCGTCCCGTTTTCGACTCGCAGATCGATCTCAACTGAAGTCAGTCTCCTGCTAATCAGCAGATTCTGCACTATCTGAGTAAGAAGATGCTCCCGTATGAGGCTCGGTATCAAGAAGTAGAGAAGATCTGTCTCGCCGTGGTATGAGCTTCCAGAAAGTTGCGACATTATTTCCAGTCATACAATATCCAAGTGGTGGCAAAAGAAAATCCTCTGAAATATCTTCATTCGGTGCCTTCACTAGTGGGAAAATTGGGCAGATTGTTGGTATTGCTGACAGAGTTTGACATTGAGTATCTCACCTCCAAAGTGATCAAAGGGCGAGCAGTAGCAGAGTTTTTGGCATTGCAACCTGTTGATGGGGATCAATATAAGTTTGAATTTCCAGACGAAGAGATCCAAGCAATAACAGTTCAGAAATGGAAGTTGTACTTTGACGGAGCAGTGAATTACAAGGGAGCCAGAATCGGGATCGTGATAGTAACCCCCGAGGGAGAGACTTTGCCTTTGGCCAAGAGGTTGATATTCAGAGTGACTAATAACATGGCCGAGTATGAAGCATGTGCTTTTGGTTTGATAGCATTGATAGCCTTGAAGGTCGGGAGTGTGGAAGTCTATGGAGATTCTATATTGGTAGTCCAGCAGATGCGAGGAGAATGGGAATTGAAAGAAGAATGGTTGAAACCTTACCTTTTCTACCTCAGAAAGTTGGCACAGGTTGTCCCCGAGTGTAAGTTTCAGCACTTACCGAGAGAAGAGAAACAGATGACAGATGCATTGGCTACACTTGCAGCAACTTGAGAAAATCCAGAAAAGTTAGTGATGAGACCGTTGATACTGACAACAGCAAGCAGACCTGCTTATGAGACAGAAAGAATTCTGGAAGTTGAGGTCGACGATGGTAAACCTTGGTATTATGACATTCAGAGGTATCTGGAACATGGTGAACTCCCGGAAGGGGCAGACAGAAAAGACAGAATAGCCATTCAAAAGTTAGCTTCCCAGTATGTGATTTTGAAAGGGGAACTGTACAAGAGGGAAGCAAACGGTATTCAGTTGAAGTGTTTGAGAAAGGAAAAAGCCCAGCATGTAATGGAAGAAATACACGCCGGGGTATGTGGTCCGCACATGAATGGGTTGAATCTGTTCCGAAAGATAGTGAGACAAGGTTTTTATTGGTCAACCATGGAAACAGACTGCGCGAAGATGGTAAAGCACTGTCATGACTGTCAAGCACATGGTAATTTGAATCACTTACCGCACACAGAGTTGCACGGGTTGTCAGAACCGTGGCCTTTCTCAGCATGGGGGATTGATATGATTGGGGAAATTCGACCGAATGCATCAAATGGGCATCGCTTCATAGTAGTGGCAGTGGATTACTTCTCGAAGTGGGTGGAAGCCGAATCATTCCGTAATGTTACAGCAAAACAGATGGCAAAGTTTATAGCTCAGAATCTCATTTGTCGGTATGGTATGCCGCATCATGTAATGACAGACAACGAAGTTCAGTTTCAATGAGAAACCAAGGCAATGTTACAGAGGTACGGGATAGGCCACCACAAGTCATCACCGTACAGGCCGCAGGTAAATGGGGCAGTTGAGGCAGCCAACAAGACTATAAAGACGATTCTAGCCAAGATGACAGAAAATTACAGAGATTGGGCCGAGAAATTACCGTATGCTTTGTGGGGGTACAGAACATCAGTAAGAACAGCAACAGGGGCCACACCTTACTCTCTGGTCTATGGAATGGAAGCAGTATTGCCAGTAGAAGTGGAAATACAGTCTATGAGGGTTTTAGCAGAGGCAGAATTACCGGAACAAGAATGGGCCGCACAGAAGTTTGATCAGTTAGCACTGCTGGATGAGAGGAGAACGAAGTCTTTGTATCACATGCAGTTGTATCAGAAGAGACTAGCCCGGGCATTCAACAAGAAAGTACATCCCACCAAGATCAGAAAGGGTTATTTGGTACTTAAGCAGTCGAGGCCGTCGACGATAGATCCGAGAGGGAAATTCAGACCTAACTGGGAAGGACCTTACATAGTGCAGAAAGTAATGGGAAATGGAGCGGTGAGGCTATCAGACTTGGAAGGGAACGAGTTCACCGAGCCGATCAACGTAGACAGATTGAAGCAGTATTTTGCCTGAAGGAGAAATGACCGAGCAGTCACCTAGGGAATTGGCAGAAGACCTAGCCCAACGGAGTAGGAAAATCATTCATGCATACACGTAACATTGCATTCTTTCCGTGTTTGTTTTTGTGTTGTGTTCGCAGATTCGAAGAAAAGAGAAAGCGGCAAAAATGAGCCAAACAGCGTCAACGTATTTTCAGTTTTGGAAATGAGTCACAAGGGGCGAGGTCCACATCAGTATCACTTTGGGGCGAGGCCCACGTCAGTATCAGTCTGGAGCGAGGCTCACGTCAGTATCAGCTTATGGGCGAGGCCCACTTTTGTCAGCGGTGTTGGGTCGAGGTGCCCAGGGTCTAGGTGCCCCCGTTGTCGGTTGTAGTTCCGGGATGCGTCCCAGGGTCGAGGTGCCCACTACATCATCAGTTTGAGGGCGATGTCTTTTTTTTTTCAGCGGTGTTGGGTCGAGGTGCCCAGGGTCGAGGTGCCCCCGTTTTTGGTTGTAGTTCTGGGATGCGTCCCAGGGTCGAGGTGCCCACTACATCATCAGTTTGAGGGCGAGGTCCCATTTTGTCAGGGGTGTTGGGTCGAGGTGCCCCCGTTGTCGGTTGTAATTCTGAGATGCGTCCCAGGGTCGAGGTGCCCAATACATCATCAGTTCGAGGGTGAGGTCTCTATTGTCAGCGGTGTTGGGTCGAGGTGCCCAGGGTCGAGGTGCCCCCGTTTTCGGTTGTAGTTCTGGGATGCGTCCCATGATCGAGGTCCACTGCATCATCATTTTCGGGATGCGTCCCAGGGTCGAGGCGCCCCCGTTATAAATTTCAGTTATTGGGATGCGTCCTAGGATCGAGGTCCACTACAGCACCAACTCAACTCGAGGCAGCAGACTAGCCAGGTAAGTGAAAATGCATTGCATAACTTTGATAGGATTGTTCAAAGTCACACACTGCACAAGTCCCATCAAAGTGGGGGCGACTGTAGGCATTGCATTTTTGCATGTGAAACCCGATGATGAGTCTCAGTTGGAGGCACTACCTTTTAAGTCACGGAAGTCGCGAGAGACGGATATCGGAAGGGGAAATTCAGGATGAGTATGCTATCAGAGTCGTTTCACATGTTCACTGTTTTCGTTCGTGCTGCATTCGCAAACGTGTTCGAACGTCAGGCAGATTGCGGGCGATCATGTCGCGTTCGAATTGGCGTTCAAACGGTGTCGGTATTTCTGGTTTTGCTGTTAACCTCATGACCCGAGCCCATTTAGCCCACATGCACCCTAGCCTAGCCCAAGCCCACATAAATCAAATATTAAGTTAAATATTAATTAGATAATGTAATTAAATAAAATAATTAATTAAGTCATATACCAAATTAAATAAAACAAATAAAATCTAAATAATATCCTACCAAAATAATAAAAATACTTGCACAAATTAAAGAAATTGAATGCCTAATAAAGATAAATCAAATAGATTATATTCCAAACTTAACAAATATCATGCCTAATTAAAATCAATCATAACAAATTAAATATATTGTATTCCTAATCTAAACCAAATTTGTCCCCCCTCAATCTTTGACTTTTCTTATTCAACACAAAATTAAATCCCTTTCTTGTGAGATAAGGTGAAGCCGTAGCCCTTCTCTATATAAACCACACTTTTCCAAGACATCTCCCCTCCTAGTTCTCGCCCATCACAAGAAATAAAGAAGTAAAGAATTTCCATCCCCCTCTCTCGGACGCGGCTAAAACAAAAACAAAAGACACCCACAACCAATTGACGCCACAAGCATACATTGAGCAACCAATAAGCCCTAATCACCTTATTCCTTCTCCTTTAAAACACGTCATCTGCCCCTTTATCACTCGTATAGCCACTTGCTCCTTAGAACCCTTCACTCCACAAGTTAACACCTTGATGAACCCTCATCACAGCCCACATTCACCTTGCTCCCAGCCTCACGCACGCTCACTGATCAGCCCTCTCATCACAGCCCACGCTCACCTTGCTCCCTGCCTCACGCTTCATCAACCCATGCAAACGATAAACCCTTACTACGAAATAAACCCTAAGGCACTGCCACGCCCTTCACAAATAAGGCTAACTCACGCCACAACACATCAAATCTCCTTCAGACTCAGCCCATGAAACCACAAATTGCACACATAGCCTCAACCCCTTCACGCAGCCACATTGCTCTCACGTACACAACCCTCACGCACACACTCATCGAACACAGTCATCACGCACTGAACCCTACTGCATGCGCACGTCACCTTAGCCATTGATACAGCAAAACTAGCCTTAACCCATCAATACTCTTACTGCCTCACGCTTTAGCCTTCATTGACCAGCCCCTCACGCAGCCATACACTTTACAAACCTGCCTCACTAACGCACAAAGCAACGAAACCCTCACCAGCAGCCACTGCCCTCACGCCCTTGGCTTCACACCCCACAAACCTGCCTCTTCGGCATGCCTAAAGACCACCATAAAATCAGCCCCATCACGGCCACACAGCCTCAAACTGTCCAGAACTGTCCCAAAACTGCACCCAAAAATAGTCCAGAAACCGCTCCAAATAGTGACAAACACTGCCCTCGAACAGCCCTCCAAAATCGCCAAAACAGTCCCCGAACAGACCTGAAACAGAAGCAGAGAATACAGGAAAAACAGCAGCAAAACAGAAGTAAAACAGCAAGCAAAACAACAAAACAGTGAGCTAAGACGCTAAACCAGTGAACCGGAAGAGTTGCGGAGCGATACCCCTTCCGACGGCCGTGAAACGCGAGTCCGAAAGTCGACATAAAAGGTTAGACCTGAGGGTATTTTTCACACTTGTTTTCAGTTGTGTTTTTATTATTTATTGAGTATTGTTCGCATGATTGTTATGTGGAAATGCATGTTGTGGCCCTTGAGTAGATAAATATGCATGGATTACGAAATATTGTATGTTGTGGCTTTGGAATAAAATGAAAGATGTATCAACTCTCGTGGTATATCGGATGGAAATCCGGACATAAATTTCATAACCGATTCCGAATGGACGGTAGTATGATCTGTACTCAGGATACAACTCCACGTACCGCTTGAGTAAACGACACCTTCTTTGTTTCATGTTGCAATGATTTATTTATTTTTCGTCATTTGAATTCCGCATGTTACTAGTTTATACATGATGCGATCGAGCGCATGGGCTTAGTAAGTCGGATTAAAGGTCCCCTATTTGGAGGGGTTAAAATCCTTTACCACGATGTTTTGCCACGCCGGTTGATGTGTGTTCGGTTGGATGTAAGATATGTTCAATCGGGCATACTAAGTTTGATATGATTGTCTTTATTTTTGTATGCATGGTGCGATCGAGCGCATGGGCTTAGTAAGTTGGATTAAAGGTCCCCTATTTGGAGGGGTTAAAATTCTTTACCACGATGATTTGCCGCGCCGGTTGATGTGTGTTCGGTTGGATATAAGATATGTTCAATCGGGCATACTAAGTTTGATATGATTGTCTTTATTTTTGTATGCATGATTCGATCGAGCGCATGGGCTTAGTAAGTCGGATTAAAGGTCCCCTATTTGGAGGGGTTAAAATCCTTTTACCACGATGCTTTGCCGCGCCGGTTGATGTGTGTTCGGTTGGATGTAAGATATGTTCAATTGGGCATACTAAGTTTGATATAATTGTCTTTATTTTTGTATGCATGATGCGATCGAGCGCATGGGCTTAGTAAGTCGAATTAAAGGTCCCCTATTTGGAGGGGTTAAAATCCTTTACCACGAAGCTTTGCCGCGTCGGTTGATATATACTCGGTTGAATGTAAGATGTATTCAATCGGGTATACGAAATTTCATATAGTTATCTTTACCTTTGTACGCATTGTAACGAAAGGCGCATGGGATTATTGTGTTGGATTAAAAGGTTCTCCATTTGGGGGAAGAAAAGCCTAAAAGGCTACCTTTACCACGATATTTGTTGTGTCTTTCATCTATTGATTGCATCATATATCCCTGTCTTGGCTTAACGTATTACAATTCATATATACATGTTATGATAGCATTTGAGTATCATTTCTTGTGGTATATCGGATGGAAACCCAGACATAAATTCCGTAGCCGATTCCGAATGGACGGTAATGCGGTATGTACTTGGGATACAATTCCACGTACCACTTGGAAAAGTGCTCACATGTGTGTTTGTGTCCATATTAGTTATCTTCTTTTGCACCACGTCATAGCATGCTTACTTTAATGCCTAATTGTATCCTTAAGTGTCTTTTTGCATTATGTACTTAGTTGACTCTTTTATTTGTGCATGGACATGTAATGGCTATTTGTTAATGATATGTATGTGAAATCACATGTTCGCCATTATTTGATTCGCCTATATGTGTGCTTGTGTGGTTAGTGTGTGCTTGTGTTTCCATGAATACAATATGCCAATGAAGTTGTATGTTCGTTACTACTTTGATGTACTTTCATGCATGCAATCTTAGATGTGAAATATATGCAAATTTAGGTGTAAGTTTTATTTTTGCGCATATGGATTTAGAAGCATGATACTCTTGGAAATAAGTGTTACTTAAGCTTGATTAAATTATTACACAAATCATTTCATTACAAGTGACATAAGTAAGGGACCATTCTGAACCCAACGTTTGAGGTCTTCCCTTGCGAGGGGTGAGTACGGCCTTAATCTCATTTTCCCGGTTCACACCGGGTGGCGACTCCATTATTCTCTGGTTTAGTCCCTCGTGGCTACTCCGTACTCCCGACTAGGCCGCGAGCCTAGGACATCATGCGTCGCCCAGATTCCTGTGTTCCCACACTATCCAAACGTCACACCAAAGAATTAGTGAATTAAGCTCTTTACCGAGAGATATTATATAAACATCCAAGAGGAAAAACTCAGATGGGAGAAATTATATTAATCAAAGTCTAACTAAAATAATGATATTACAACCCCTATGTATGGGAGACCAATTAAAAATCTTACTCAAATAAGTCAGAATATTCTCTAATCATAATTAAATTAAAATATTTAAAATAGCAATATAAGAAAACAACTAAAATAGAAAAGCCTAAAATAAAATAATCCTAATTAATTCCCATTACATCATCATATACCAAAAGAATAGGAGATAAATACTCTACTTCCATAAGACAAAGCCACTAACTAAAGCTACTATTCTAAAAAAGGGCCTAGGCGGCTCCCATGCGCTAGGCGATGTCTGACTGTTCGATTATGTATAAAAACAATTGTTAGGCGGTGTCAGATGATAAGACGGGTCTAGGTGGCTGCCTAGGCGGGTCAGGTGGGTCTATGCATCCATCGAGACACAATTCTAGGCAAGTCTATATATTTTTTCCCAAATTTATTTATTTTTTCTAATTTTCTAAATAAAAAATAAAACTGTCTAACACCGCTTAGCCTATCTTTCTAGACGCTGCCTAGAAAACCTAGGCGCTAGGTGCACCCCACTCTACGCCTGCCGCCTAACCTTTTTTTAAGAATATTGAAGTACCTTACTAAATCAAATACAAATAGTAAACGATTAATAATAAATAAAAAATAAATAAAACGTCTTAAAGATATTCAAACATTTCAGTTCTAAAATTACAAGTCCTGTATTAAAAAAAGGGCGAATGTAGTTCAATAGATTATTCAAATATTAACAAAAGGAAAAAAACTTCTCTCTGAAATAAACAAGGAACAATTTTTATTGCAAAATCGGGTCTCTTTATATATATGTTACAGAAAATTTACACTTCATAATTACACAAACATTGCAACAAGTTCTCACAGCTTGGGTAGTTCGGCAGATCATTTGCCCGATCTCTTGACAACCGACAAGTGATCAGGGATAGTTTGGACTTTTCCCTCTTGCATGTACCACTATTTGGGAGCACTTTACAGACTGACTACAGTATATTGCGTGTGGCAGTGGAGAAAACAGAGTGATGTGACAAGCCGTCAGGTGGCTGGTTTGCTTTCGGCGAAGACAGTCTTGGGACAGGGAGCCCGTCAATCAACCGGAGAATCACATGGTTGACGTCATGGAGATGTGAGAATAGTGTTGTATTTTCCTTAGTATATAAAGGGAGGGTAGTCTCATTTGTATAGGTTGGTTGAAAAAAGTCATAATCAAGACATTATTTGTAAAAGGCACCATAAGCAAACAACTCGGTTTTCATTGGACCACCATTGAAAAGTGGTCGGCCGAGCTCGTTTTGGTAATAAAAACAACACCCCATTTTGTGCCCGTGGACGTAGGCTGGACTTGCTCCGCCGAACCACATTAAAACTCTATTTGTCGATTTTTGCGTTCTTTTTGCCTTTCGTCACATTTGTTTTTGGTCCCCCATAACCAAAAAAATTCACGGTTGGAGGAGGATTGTCTCGGGGGAGTTATCTGGAAACTGTCCCTGGAACGAAAATTGCCCATCAACAACACTAATTATTTTTTTCTTTTTTCCCACGAAAATTTTCCTTAAATGAATTTTCAATGAGTGCCTTAAGGACACCCGTTAGCATTTATCATTATTTAATTATTATAGGCTTAAATGGAAAGATATCTTGATGTAGAATAATATTAAAATATTTAATCATTTAGGTATGTTGTAAAAAGTTTAATTTCTAGTTTGACTGTGATTCATTTTGATAAATCTGATTTATAAAGTTAATAATTTTGACAAAATAATAAGTAAGATGAAGTTTTTTTGAGGTAAAAATTCTTAATTTCTAAATTATAATTGCAAGTATTTATCAAAAATTTTATCGGTTTTTTTTTTTTTTAAATATGGAAACTCCGCCGCCGCCAAACCATCCGATTCGGCTTAAACAAAACAAGTAAAATCTCTGACTGTCACAAAGTTTTACAAAAAAATATATCCCTTAGACGTAAACTTAAGATCTGACAATCAAATTTTAAACATTTTATCACCAAATCATACTCTTTGATTTTTCAAACAAAAAGATCGACGAGGAAAGTCGAAAGATAGCAGATGCTTCATTTGCAAAAAGAAATGACATTTCTGACTACTAGCTAAGTGAAAATGCTTTTAACAAATGGGTACCTAATTATCTATGGAATTGGTTACTTCTCAGAAGGAAAAAACAAAATAAAAAAAAATTAAAAAAAAAAAAGGTATGGAAATGGTTGTAGGAATATACAAAATCATGAGTGACGTGCACTGAAAATTGAATACAACTAAATAATTAAATAGTTTAATATGAATATACAAAATGACTCGTGACCAGCAATTTTTTTTCCATAAATGGGACACCACCTGCTCAAAAAAATCATTTTTTGCTGTTTAACTATTAAAGATAACCCCAACCGATTATGAGTCCGATTAGATGGAATCTTAAAAATTAGAATACTAAAAAACCGATCAAAATTAATCAAACTAAAATTATACAAAAATTAAAATTAAAATTAAAATAAATACTTTTTATATTTTTTAATCAACTTTAATTATTTTTGATGTCATATGATTTTACCGGTTCGGCCGATCGAACCAATAAAATTTTTTAAATCACCGACTTGATCATCGATCTGATTTTAAAAAATTTATCTCAGTCGAAGATGATTAGATAGAAAACTCTCTTCAGGATAGATGACGTCTATCCAAACGTCACACCAAAGAATTAGTGAATTAAGCTCTATACCGAGAGATATTATATAAACATCCAAGAGGAAAAACTCAGATGGGAGAAATTATATTAATCAAAGTCTAACTAAAATAATGATATTACAACCCCTATGTATGGGAGACCAATTAAAAATCTTACTCAAATAAGTCAGAATATTCTCTAATCATAATTAAATTAAAATATTTAAAATAGCAATATAAGAAAACAACTAAAATAAGAAAAGCCTAAAATAAAATAATCCTAATTAATTCCCATTACATCATCATATACCAAAAGAATAGGAGATAAATACTCTACTTCCATAAGACAAAGCCACTAACTAAAGCTACTATTCTAAAAAAGGGCCTAGGCGGCTCCCATGTGCTAGGCGATGTCTGACTATTCGATTATGTATAAAAATATTGTTAGGCGGGCTGTCAGATGATAAGACGGGTCTAGGTGGCTGCCTAGGCGGGTCGGTGGGTCTATGCAGCACCGAGACACAATTCTAGGCAAGTCTATATTTTTCCCAAATTTATTTATTTTTTCTAATTTTCTAAATAAAAAATAAAACTGTCTAACACCGCTTAGCCTATCTTTCTAGACGCTGCCTAGAAAACCTAGACGCTAGGCGCACCCCACTCTACGCCTGCCGCCTAACCTTTTTTTAAGAATATTGAAGTTACCTTACTAAATCAAATAACAAATAGTAAACGATTAGATAAATAAAAAATAAATAAAACGTCTTAAAGATATTCAAACATTTCAGTTCTAAAATTACAAGTCTGTATTAAAAAAAAAGGGCGAATGTAGTTCAATAGATTATTCAAATATTAACAGAAGGAAAAAAACTTCTCTCTGAAATAAACAAGGAACAGTTTTTATTGCAAAATCGGGTCTCTTTATATATAAGTTACAGAAAATTTACACTTCATAATTACACAAACATTGCAACAAGTTCTCACAACTTAAAGCAACAAAATGCACAATCTTCATAAAAGTTACTGGAGAAGAAGAGAAAATAAACACATTTTCTTCTTTAAATTAATAAATTTAAAGCGCTCACCAGAAATTCAAGACCAATTTCTGAATTAACACTTACTATGGGAAGCATTATCTCTTCTACTAGCTCAGGCTTGTCTTGGAGTTTACAAATGACATGATGATTCGGGATGTTGCTTGGATCCTTTTTGTCAGTGGAACCAAGGGTTGTGTCTACTTTGTAATTACCTAGACTTTGACGATTTCCCATACGAAAAGTTCCTTTCACTTTGTCTCCTTTACTCAAACTGACTGCATCACTGCAGCTCTTCCTTCGGGAGCTTTGGTGATTTGCACGGGTGGTGGTATCTGGTATCCATTAAAAGCAACAGAATCATGTTTTAAGCAGATATATAAAGCAAGTGAAATTTATAACAGATGAACATGAACCATACACTTATCTTTACTATTCTCATCCCCACATAATTAGACCTATTTTGAAAACAAAGCAGTTTCACAGCATCCCAACATCCTAGAGCTCAACATGATAGAAAAGAAATAAATCAAATCTATCCTGTACCTTTTTCAGTTCAACTTTTGGTGGCATTGGGCTCGCCTTAAATGTTAAACTCTTCCTCAATTGCTTGATAGCAGCCTCTGTCTCTTCCTTGGAAGTTGGAACATTAAGATTTACAAGGACAAAACGACATGGGTTAGACAAATATGAGCTGAATAAGTTAATTTCTATCCACAATCATGAAAAAGAGAGATTTTTAATTTGTAATTATCCTTGGGTGTCTACTAGAGTTTTATACCTTCGTCCTGGCTTCACTTTGGCTTTTCTCAGCTTCCAATGCTTGGTGTTTCTCCTCTAGTTTTGAATAAAACTAAAAAATGGAAATGTATTAGGCAGAGAGATTCAGAACAAATTAATTGGAAAATCAATAGTAATTCACACGAAAAGACTGATGAATGAGGTACCTCCTTCCGTTTCTCTGCACGTTCAGTGCATCTAAATGTAGGAGCTGCTACAACAGTCCGCACAGATGCTGCAGTGCTAAGGATAGTCAAGAGATAACAACAATTTGAAAAGAGAGAGAGTGAGGAGGCAATAAAAAGAACAAGAAAGCATAGGAGGAAAACAAATGAAGAAAAAATTCCAGGGAGCAAGAGGATACGAGGAAGCAACAGAACAAGAATCTTCCTCATCAGGATGCTTCTTGTTATTGGCTTCCTTTGCACCAGAGGTGTGGCTGCAGCCAGTCATACTTAGATCACTGAATCAATTTATCAATACTACAGAAACCATAAAAAGAAACCTAGATTTTACAGAATTTAATGAAATAATGATTTCGTATGGAGCATAAAGACATCGAACAATCTAGGTCGTCGACCCCACCTAATGAGAAAAGGCTTTGTTTGGTTTGGTTTGGTATTATTTCCAAAACGAGTACATAACTTTTAACCTAAAGATAACTTAGATTATAAGTTGAAGCTTCTCACTGTTCTACCATGAAACATTCACTTTCATCTTTCTGCAACATTTTAAATTAAGTAGCTGAAGTTTACCCGATTCTGCTTTTTATTGTTCAGATGCCGCAGGCCATTTGTATTAGATGATTTAATCACATTATTGGGTTCAGCCGCAGCAGAACGAGTTCCATTTGAAGCACACTTTTCGGTTGCTAGGGAAAAAGGCTGTGGAATAGTGTGTTTTGTTCGAACATTTCCAGCAGTGGCTTTTGAAGCATGCTTCACAGCTAAAGATGACTTATTATTACCCTTTGTTTTGACATCTTCTGGTTTGACCTTCTCCGCAGGCAAGCGAGCCTCTTGGCTTGGCTGTGCTGACCACATGCTGCTCTTCCTTAGCTTTCTCGATCTCAATTGAGTTTTCGGTGGTACATTCCTTCACTTCATATTCCTTTACTTCAGTGCTTTCTTCCACTTTTGGAGTTGAGGTTCCACATCAACATGTTCATATGATCCCGCAACATCATGATGATTGGAATTGTTTCATGATCAGAATCATGGGAAACACCATTTGATAAAAACTATGACACCAATCAGCTTCCTTGTCCGTACAAACATCTGTAACATCTACACCCATTTCACTGCAACAGAGAAACGTGAATATCAAAATCATGTTGTCTTTTAATATTCATAAGGTGTGACAAATAATCCATGAACATTATGTTTACTTATCATCTCTCTTTACATTTTCCCAGAAACAAAACGAATAAAAAAAGCATTTTAAAGCAAAGAAAATAAAACGACATTTACAGATCGGGTGACAGATTATAATGAATGTACTGTTCAAATTCAAAGCTACATTACATGTACATGCATTAAAAAATGGTAAACAGATCAAGAGGCAAAGCTAGAGCAAATGGAGTGGCAGAAATGGTAAATTACTCACAGTTTTGGTCCGATCTGTGAAGAACAGGAAGTAAGCTTTTAAACTGTGTTCGAGTTTTTGTTCGTTGGTTCTATTTACTACTAGTCACAGAGTTTTAGGGTCTGTTTGGTTCAACGAGGGGAGAATGAGAATGAAGGGATTTTAATGGAGGGGAGGGGATGAGAGGGGAGGGGAGAGGAGAGATTTTAATTAAATATATGTTTGGTTCAAATGAGGGGAGGGGAGGAGAGGATTTTTAATTAAATATATGTTTGGTTCAAGAGGGAGTGGAGAGATTTTAAAACTAATTTACTATTTTATCCTTATAGCCTGTTATACATAAAATTAAAACAATATAGGCTTATATTATCTTGAATTAAACAAATAAAATTAAAATTAAAAGCTCTATATATATAATACATGTTATTAAAAATAAAATTAAAACAAGCATCAAACCAGTAGCTAGGTTTTGACATAGATGAATAGATAAAGAAACACTGCAAAATATCCAAGTTTATAACATAAATTACTAAAATGATTAAGTTCAGATAATACGCAAAATGTTAATAAGGTTTCAGCAGCAAATAACAACCATTAAGCTCAAGTCTTTAATCAAATGCATCATCTCTCTCTTAGAGTCAAAGACCATTTGCATGATCACTGCCTTACGTGCTTTCGCTGGACATTGAAGAATTATTCTAAGTTTGTCAGCATCTTTCATTAAAGAGCAATAGATCTTAGGCAATGAGTTTGTATCACATTCACAATCCTTGATTATCATCCCCAGAAATTGGAGGCAGCTCATAGTTATGGCGTTCTCTCATTGCTGCATTCCCTTCTCTCTCTCAAGCCTCTGCAACCACATACATTGTCTTTTTTTAAGTTCAACAAATTCATTATTTTTGTCTTTGTTGGCCACTCTAGATTTCTTCTTTTTACTGCCATCATTTGATGTGGGTGAAAGATCTTGTGATTGCATTCCATTATCAAAATAAGTATCAAAGCTCTCTAAATGCACCTCATTCCGAGAGATACTATTATCAATGTCATCAATAAATTCAATGAAGTCTTGCTCTGTAGTAGAATGCCATTGTTTTCTTGTCTCCTTTCCAGTCCCACCTTCATCTCCATTAGCTCTATTATACCCGTACAGTTTCACCATCTTCTCATAATTTGGAATTGGGACATTTTTCCAATATGCTGCTTTTGGTTTTGACTGAAAAAGGTAAATTTTACATAAGTTAATCAAGTATTGATTAGTGACATATTATAAATTACAAAATCTAAGAATTTTACCTCAATTAGAGCATCCCAAACTTCTGGCTCAGCATCCCACAAATGAGTATATGGATTCCAAGCAAACCCACTCATACCATTTTTAAAAATATCATAAACATCAGTAAAGTTTTTTTTTACAATTTTCCAGCGATTTTTTACCTTCTCCTTGTCAACTTTCTTCCCAAATAATGCACTCAACTCAACCACAATGTTTTCATATGCAGTTGTAGTGAAGGTACCATTGACTTTGTTACCTTTTTCATATTCGTTCATGAAAGCATCAATAAGAGCATCGTCCATGGCTCTAGACCAAGTCAAGTTCTCCTTACCATTGTTTGTTGGTAATTGCCTTTTGGTGCCATGCTACTACATTTATAAATAAACTTAACAAAATTAATAAAATAAGATAATAAACATGTTTCATTTCAAAAACAGCAACATTGCAAACTCAAATCCAACATACATCAATGTAAAATAAACATTCATGTAATAAATACAACTGCAAAACATTTAGCCCAAACTATCATCTTGATAATTTATCCACATTTGATTTGCTAGACTATCTCTTATAAGCTCACCCCGAGCAACCTCCTCACCGTCACTTCTCGAAGCTTGATTATTTTCGTGAGATACATTTTGATTTGCAAGTTCAGCATCTACTTCAGCTATAAGGTCTTCATCTGGGTCTATGCTCATTAAATAATTGTGAAGAATGCAACATGAAAAAATGATCAGTTTTTTAGCTTTGACTCCATAAGTGGGCTATGTTGAATTAGATAAAATCAAAAATCTTTTTTTTAACACCCCAAATGCTCTTTCAATTGCATTGCGCAATGACGCATGTCGAAGATTAAATAATTCTTTAGAATTTGTGGGTGGATTTCTTGCCGAGTACTCTTTCAGATGATATCGAACTCCTCTATAAGGTGTAATAAGCCCACTTGTCAACATGAAGCCAGCATCAACAAGGTAATATTTTCCTATAATCAATGTAAATAATCAATGTGATAGATTGAAAAATGAGAAAATGAAGAATTTTAATATATTATGAGTTCTTAATTACCTTGAGGAATTTTAAGTCTATCTTCTCGTGTTAATGCATTCTTTATAATTCTTGAGTCAGAGGCAGTGCCTTCCCATCCAGCGAGCACATAAGTAAACTTTAAATCAAATGTGCACGCTGCTAACACATTTTGTGTTGGGTAGTCTTTCCTACCACGATACCGAGGAGCATCTCTTGAAGATACTTTGACACGTATATGTGTCCCATCTATGGCACCAATACAATCCTGACACAATGTATTTTTATTAATATAATCTAAGTAGATCATGCTAACGTTTGAGTGTAGGGTGACTTAATGATAAAAAATTTACCTTAAAATATGGGTAGAATCTACTACTCCTATGAATTTCAATAAGGACTGTTGAGCCATCGGGTTGTACAAGGAATTTTTCTTCCAATTCAAGAATAACTCTCAACACTTTATGAAGATGACAACTAATTGTCTCACCAGAACGACGAAACCAAAAGTTGACTTCACGATTTTTAGCATTATGTGTCAATAAGTAAATTGATTTTGCAACTTGTTCTTCCATACTTGACCATCGTGTTGGTTGTAAGCCACCCTTTCTTTCTAGCATATCACATAATGTTAAGAAAGCTTTCAGACCCATTCTTAATATATTTCTACTAGTTTCACTATTTCTAATTCGATCCATTATTTCTTCACGCACTCTTTCTCTTTCGGAGCTCATATTATAACTTAATTTTCTCTTACGAGACATCCGAATAACAAAACAATAAACAATAGCACACATGAGTTGAGTTATAGCTCTTCGGCGTAAATCAAACCATCTATTGACGATAATTTTCCAATCTTGATGATCCATCTAAAATAATAAAAAATTTATAGAATTAAAATAGAATTTTTGTATGGTTCAAAAAATAAACAACATATGCTATACACAAGAAAATACACATCTTAACCGACTAATGAAGATAAAATTATGCATGCAGCTTACATAATTAAATAATTAATATAAAATTATCCATAAATTAAATCAATTTTTAAGCAAAAAAACAAAATCAAACCTAGCAAAATTCAGAAAACACTCAAAACCCCACAAAATTAAATCATCAAACACCAACCCAAAAAAAAAAAAAAAATGAAGCCACAATCCAAAATTTAATTGTAAAAAAAAAACATGACAATTGGAGCCTTCAAAAAGAATGAAGAAAATATGACATACCTGAGTGGAAGAAGCACGTAACTGGGAAAAAAAGAGAGCAAAGATTAGGGTTTGAGTACAGAATGATTAAATATAAGAGAGATTTTAATTAGGATAATTTAGGATTTTTAATATATAAGTAAGGATAATTTAGTCATTACATTTAAAATTTTAATTCTTCACTTTCTCTCCCCTCCAAAACCCCCCCCCCACTTTTGAGGGGAGCTAAAATTGGCTTAGGAGGGATTTTGCTCCCCTCCCCTCCCCTCCCCTCCTCTCCAAAAAATTGAACCAAACAAGCATAATTTAAAATAATCCCTCCCCTCCCCTCCAAAACCCCCCAACCAAACACACCCTTATACAAGTGTGTGTCGTCGGTGTTAACGGCGTTAGTTGACGGAGTTTATTTTGAGATTTTGAAAATTGATTTTTTTTTTGAATCTTATCACAAGATTTGCCTCCCTTTTCCCCCTTTTCCCTTTTTAAGGCCACCTAATTACTTTTTTCTCAATTAAGGTGGCAAATAGATTTTCCTTTTCCTTTTTTTTGTTTGAATATTTAACAATAAATTAAGAATCATAATTAATAAACAAAAGATTAATTATTACATGAACCTTTAATATAAGCTCTTAATAAGGTATCTAAATCTCACCTAAATTTAGGTGCACACACCATCAAAATGGGTTCAAAAACTAATTCTAGTTCCAGTATTGTCTACAATTTACTAGCTCGTAAGGCATTTAAGTATTGTATCAAAAGTATAAACTAACTTATAAGTTCACCAAATTGTATATCAAACGATACATAAATGTAAATTTTCCACTAAATGGAACTTTACGTATCATTTGATATAAAATTTGGTGAATTTATAAGATAACTTATACTCTCAATCAATACTCTCCACCAAGCGGTGCCTTATTTTTAGTATTCAAATGACTGCAATTTACACTTTTATTAAGCTTTAAGAAACTTGTAATTAAATATAAGTAATTAGATAATTAATTTAATTTATAGTACACCCTTGAGTTCTCGAGCCCTCTATGATTAATAATCTTATAGTATCATTTTTTTAGAAAATTGTGTGTTTTTAGCCACCAAAAAAAATCCCATTTTGTCCATAAAAGCATACAATTACTCCATCAAAATTATTTTAATTAACTTATATATAAATTATTTATAACCATAATTTTGTAGATTAGTTGAGATGTTAAGATATATATACAGGAAAATGTCAATATAATTATCAAAAAGATAAAATATTAATATCTTAACCAAAAAGCAAATAAAGAGAGAAGATGTTCCATCCAAATAATAGATTAGGCCCCATATTTGATTATTCTTGCTTAACCCTTTTGATAAAGCCCTAACACCCTCTAATTTAATCTAATGCATGCTAACTTTTATCTCAAATATATATTATACCCATGCTCATTTTCTTAATTGGCATTATGTGGCCTCACCTAAATAGCTTTGACAGACAAAAGTTGTCTTGTCCCATTTGAAGAAGTTCTTGTTATGAGTAATAACTAATATATATATATATCCTTTATTTTCATTTGCATGGTTTAGTTGTTGCACAATTCTTAATCCATTATCCCATGCAACTAATCCATGATCATAGGTTTATGCCCCCTTTTTAGATTAGTAATTTGGTGGAGATTCTTATTGTGAGCCGAGCAATAATAAGATTATTTGAATACTATTTATTATTATTATATTATTATTATTATTATTATTATTATTATTATTATTATTATTATTATTATTATTATTATTATTATTATTATTATTATTATTATTATTATTTATTGACGGGTGATTTTCGTTACAGGGGCAGGTTCGAAATACCTCTTCTCGAACAATCCTCCTCAAACCATGAATTTGTTTGGTTATGGGGGGTCAAAGGCAAATTTAACGGAAAATGAAAACAATCACAGAATCAATAAAGGATTTTTACATGGTTCTGCGGAATAGGTCCAGCCTACATCCATGGGAACAGAGTGGTATACTGCTTTTATAACTCAATCGAGCTCGACCGACCTCTTCTCAAACGTGGTCGTAAAATGAGATTACTGTTTCGCTTAGTGTTTCTTACAAAGAATACTTTTGAGTAAAATTTTGTTAACTCTTACAAATGAGATTACTCTCCCTTTATATACTAAGGAAAAAATAACACTATTTTCATATCTTTATGACTTCAGCCACTTGGATTTCCTACTGATTGATGGGCTCTCTGCCCCAACTGCTTCGCCGAAAGCAAACCTGCCACTGCCAAAAGCAAACATGCCATCTGACTCTTCATTAAATCACTCTATTTTTGGACACTGTCATACTCAACAATCATGAAGACAGCCTGTAAAGATCTTTGATGCGGTGGTACATGTCAGGGGAAATATCCAAATAATCGCGGTCATACGTCTGACGTTAGGAGGACGGCCAAATATTGTGCCGAACTAATCAAACTACTTCCGACCTTACCGATAATATCCGAGGTCATTCCCTCGATCCTAGAGGAAGGTTAAGATTGAACCGAGCTACCGGGTTATTGTGGTCGGGGTCGGCTCTGATGTTATCGGTCTCTGATATCTGCACCATGTTATGTCCTCTGTTCGGTCGAATCCAGGAGACCAGGTCTGAATACTACACCTGGTCAAGGAACGTTCAATACTCTTAGAATATACCTCCTCCCAAAAAAAAGAAATTTCCTCTCTACCCTTGCCGAGCTGTTCAAAGTACTTAGTCACAAAAATCACTATCAACATTTGTCCCATAGTTCTCAGTTTCAACGAGTGTACGAGTTGGTACCGAGAACTATAAAGTTACGGGAATATTGATCAATAGGTCGGCGTTCATCTACAAAAGCCACAAAACTGTCTCGGTTACTAGTCTGGAGGTTTCTGATACCAGTCCAAACGACGCCCGTGACTTGAATCAAGTACCACATTTACCATTCTGGTAGCCACCCCTTGGAAACCGTAAACCATCATTTCCTCATAAATGCCCATCAAATCATATCTAGGGTTTAATCTGGTCGCGACACTTGTCAAGCATCCATGGTTCTCCCGCCAAAATCAATTCAATCGACCGCCCAAGGCTAGCCGAAAGGTTTCTAATCTCAGCCGTTCATTAGAATTTGAGTAGATAGGACTAAATATTGACACGTGGGGCGCATCTGTGCCCTCTCCATCTAATCTAACGACCAAAAATGCTCCGAAGTGCCTACAAAAAGGGAAAAACATCATATATTTCCCTCTTTTACGAAAACCAGCTCCTCCGAAGTGAAAAAGATTTCTTCCTCACTTTCTGAGATCAGCAGACTTCAAGACCGACCAGACTATCTCTCCATTCAACCTTTCGAATCAAGTAAGTCTTCTGCTTGACCTTCTCCTATCTAATTTCTGAGACTTTTTGTGTTTATTTGCTGTCTGCGAACGTCCATGTACTTGTTCTTGCCTGTTCCTCATGCTTTTTATCATGCTTGTTATGTTTGCATTTCTATGTTTTGTTGCGAATGCATTATGGAAATGTATAGTGTGGTTTGTGGGTTGGTTGGGTGGTGTAAGATGTGTAGGCACTGTATTTTTGCATATAAGCCCGATGATGAGTCTCGTATGGAGACACTACCTCTTTAGTTGTGAAAGCCTCGGGAAACAGACGTTGGAAGGGTAAAGTTGGAAATTAACATTTTTTCAGATTTAACTCGCTTGTTTCGCTTCGGGTTCGCTTGTTGGACCTCTGTTTTTAAACACACCAAGCCCAAACTAAAATAATTAAAACATTTAAAATGCATGTCACAAATTAAATTAAAACCAATTAAATTAAACCTAAATTAAATTAAAATAAATCACATTCCTAATTTAATTAAATCACCTACCAATTTAAATAAATCATATCCTTAATTAAAAAGAACAAATCAAATCAATTCTCCTAATTAAAGATTTTCCCTATCACATAATAATTAAAAATATCTCCTAATTAATACACAAATTCTATTCCTTCTCCAACAAGGTAAACCCCATCCCTTGGCCTATAAAAAGAACCCTTAACCCACACATTCAACCCTGGCTCATTCATCTTACACTAAAAATCCTATCGGTTCTCTCTAATCTACATGCACAAACAAACCTAAAAACCCTAAATATCACCCACCAAAAAAACCCTAGCCACTAACGGCTTTGCCCTGCTCGCCGAGTCAAGAAGCACCAAAGTCACCATAGCCACACGTTCCTCAACACACACTCACGAATAAACCAAGCATATCACCTCGCCTTCATCAACACAGCGCACTCAACAAACACGCCACATAGCCTCCACTTAGCCCCTCAGATTCACGCCCTTAGTGCCACCTGCCAACCTCAACAGCCCCCACGCATCAACAACTAACCTTCACGCTAATAGCCTAAAACAGCCTTCTCGCCAATTACACAGCCCTCACGCCTATACACCACTCGCAGCCCTCTCGCCAACTACATAAGCCTTCACGCCTCAACCCAAAAACAAGCCAAGTTCAACCGCAAATCAGCCCTCATTACACGCCTAGTTCAGTCCCAAATCGAGCCCAATTCAGCCGCAAATCAGTCCCGAAACTAACCCAAAACAGTCCACTTCACTGCCTCTTCCACTGCCGCATTTTACCCCACTGTTCTGTCCAGTTTTTTCACGCCAATTTAACCCCCAAAATAGTCCAGAAAATACCCTAAAACTGCACCAAAAAAACTGCACAAAACCCCCCTAAAAAATCACCAAAAACCGCAACTAATACCCCTCCAAAAACGCCCAAAACAGTCCCCTAAATAACCAAAACAGTGACCTGAAATACAGCAGCAAAATAGCAGTGAAACGAGGTAAAAATAGCAACCCAGACAGCGAAACAGTGAGGAAAAAATGTTGGATTAGTGAACCAGAAAAGTTGCAGAGCATTCTCCCTTCCGACGGTCGTGTAACGCGCTTTCGAGAGACGACAAAAAAGGTTAGACCTGAGGGCATCCTTTTTACTTATTATCTTCTGTTTCTTTCATTTATTTTGATATATTATCGCATGAGAGTCGTTTTTTGAGGCATGATGTGAATTCCGGATGAACGGAATGCGTGTTCTCTTTTGTGGTATATCGGATGGAAACCCGGACGTAAATTCCGTAGCCGAATCCGAATGGACGGTAGTGTGGTTTGCACTCGGGATACAATGCCACGTACTACTTGGGAGACACACGTATTTCATTTCATCCAACCATGTATTTGAGCATGATTAGGTTGCTAGTACGTTATTTATTTTTGTAAGCATGATTAGTTATTTATTTTGCGTTTGGAATTTGCATTATGTTTATGTTGTTATTTGTTTTCCGTATTATATAATTGAAGCATGTTCATGAGATTGTCATGTGTTATGAGAACTTACTTTTGAAGCATGCAAACTTAGTCATAGGATTTATCTTTATGAACATGAACTAGATATAGGTTGTTCTTGAGCATGTTGTGTAGATTCGGTCAAGATATTGCACAAATCATATCATTACAAGTGGCATTAAGTAAGGGACCATTCCGAACCCAACGGTTTGAGGTCTTCCATTGCGAGGGGTGAGTGCGGCCTTAAATCTTTATCCCAGTTCACACTGGGTGGCGACTCCATGTTATTTCGTACTCCCAACTAGGTCGCGAGCCTAGAACAGCGTCGTCAAGTTCTGTGTCTTACAGTCTGGCGACTCCACTGGGGATTTAGAGAATTGGCCCCGAAATAATGTTTTGTAGTGATTGTAATTTGTGCTTTAGTTAACTGTGTCTACCATAGGTTGAAAGGGGTTTAATCAAAGGCACTTTTAAGGCTAAGTAATGGTTTGGTGTCTTCCTTCATTCACTACTTTTCTATAAGGAAAAGCAGTGAAGGCACCTAGATAATCATGTACTAGTAGCCTACCGTGATGGAATAATTTGGAGGACTCGTTGTTTATTCCTGTCACCAAGCGATAAGAGCCTAAGGGGCTTGGGTACTTAAGAGAGCCTCGCTTCACCCTCCCTCTGGGGAATCTACAACGGGAAATTCATTTGACAGTCAGTCACACACCATAACTCGTTGGCACGTACCTTTGGGTATAAAAAAGGTCCGCTTACTTGGTCGCTCAGACCCTTGAGTGGGAGACCTAGTTGTGGGCAATCCTTCGTCGACAGGAGCTTTTGTCTATACCCTGTAAACCCGCGTATGGACTATAGTTGTAGGATCAGTAGAGACTATTCCTTTATGTTTTGGACCATTGTCATTTGGATTCAGTTGGACTTGTTGTCATGAGGTATGAGCTTGTTGGGCCATTTAAACTGGGACGAGTCTGTGCTTTATGACAATCGGGCCAAAAGTTTCTAAAATGATGATGGGCCAACTAGTGTAAAATTCTTATGAGCTTATATATTACATGCATCGCATGCATTGCACGCATCTCATGCATCTCATGCATCATGTTAACCCCCGTGTCTAAAAAAAAAGCCATCATAGATATCTGTTGGGTTAGGAAAAAGAAGACTTGTCAAAGAAGAGTTTAGCAAACATTGACATCGGGAAAAAGGAAGCCGAGAAACAGAAAATTTTACGGCAAGGATAGAAAGACCATGGTGGGCCCAAAAAAAAAAGAAAAACAAAAAAAAAGAAAAACAAAAAAGAAAAAAAAGAAAGAAAAGAAAGAAAAAAGAGAAAAAAGAGAAAAAGAAAAATTGTTTGTTTTTAATCCTTAATAGTTAGACATAAGTCCAATGATGAAATCGTTTGCTTTAGGGTGAAATCTTAGAAACGATAAATGCTTGATGTGCTTTTATCTGATACTTTGAGTGATTGATCTATGTTAGACTCGTAAGCACTTCACTATAGGTTCTTAGCGGTGAAGGCCTGAGTAGTTGGCAAGGTGACTAGTTGAAGAAATGTAGGTCGGTGAATGACTGTTTGCTTAGATGTCTATCTTGATTTGCTTATGTTATGATGTGTGGTATGGTTGAAAATGAAAGAAAAGTCTCTAAGAAAAGAATTGAACCACCTATAACCGATAAGCATGAAGCTACCCATGGGCGAGTATTAGGACCACCATGAGGAGAAATGCTACCTTAAAGGTGTGTTGAAAAAAAGAGAAAGAAAAAAAGAGAAAAAGAAAAGAAAAGAAAAAAAAGAAGAAGTTCAAAATGGAAAAAAAAAAAAAGAGAAAAGAGAAAGAAAACCATACCATATTGAGCACAGAAAAGCAACTGCAGGCATAATTGAGACATCTAGGTTGGTTTGACCCATCGATCCCAATTTTTTGACGAAATCATTGAGTTGGCTTACCTGGGGATGAATCTGTGAAGGAACCTTTGCACACACACACTTTGAGTCTAGCTTAGATCATTTATTCAAATACTTGGATTTGAGTTGCATTGAGTGTTTTGAAGGTTCTCTGGTTTCATTACTGAGCATTCTTTGAGGACGATGATATGTATAACTATTAGGACTATTTCGTAGCATATTATGATGATATGGAAGGCCTCACCATACGGTTCATCTTGACCAAGTGCAAACAGTGGAGAGCAGAAAGCTAAACCAAGACTAGGGGTGACCAGTCTGCTACCCCGTAAATAAGGGATACAACGAGATCTTGAGCCATGAGACAAAAGAGAACCACTAGTTACCAGAAGAGAACTGGCAGAAGAAAATTATAAGCAGACCCAGGGGGTGATCAAAGACTTTTGTAGGTAAGAAGCACCGATGAGCACAAGGGAGACCTACCCATTGGAATAGGAAACGCATTCATGCATACATACATACACGTCATATACACGCATCCTTTGTTTTGTTTTTGATTCGCAGGTGTTGAAGAAAATGAAAAGGCGGTAAAGACCGCATCAGTATCAATTTTGGGGATGAGTCCCAGGGTCGAGGCCCATATCAGTATCAGTTTTGGGGCGAGGCCCACATCAGTATCAGTCTGGGGGCGAGGCCCACATCAGTGTCAGTTTTGGGGCAATGCCCACATCAGTTTCAGTCTGGGGGCGAGGCCCACATCAGTATCAACTCAGGGTCGAGGCCTACCTTATCAGTAGTTTGGGGAATGAATCCCAGGGTCAAGGGCCACATCGTCAGAGTTTCGGGAATGAATCCCAGGGCCGAGGCCCACGTCGTCAGAATTTGGAATGAATCCAGGGAATGAATCCCAGGGCCGAGGCCCACGTCGTCAGAATTTGGAATGAACCCAGGGGAATGAATCCCATGGTCGAGGCCCACATTGTCAGAGATTTGGAATGAATCCGGGAATAATCCCAGGGTCGAGGCCCACCTTATCAGCAGTTTGGGGAATGAATCCCAGGGTCGAGGCCCACATCGTCAGAGTTTCGGGAATGAATCCCAGGGTCGAGGCCATAGGATGAATCCGGGAATGAATCCCAGGGTCGAGGCCCACCTTATCAGCAGTTTGGGGAATGAATCCCAGGGTCGAGGCCCACATTGCCAGAGTTTTGGAATGAATCCGGGAATGAATCACAGGGTCGAGGCCTACCTTATCAGCAGTTTCGGGAATGAATCCCAGGGCCGAGCCCACACTATCAGCAGTTTGGGGAATGAATCCCAGGGTCGAGGCCCACATCGTCAGAGTTTCGGGAATGAATCCCAAGGGAATGAATCCCAAGAGAATGAATCCATGGGCCGAGGCCCACGTCGTCATAATTTGGAATGAATCCAGGGAATGAATCCCAGGACCGAGGCTCACGTCGTCAGAATTTGGAACGAATCCAGGGAATGAATCCCAGGGCCGATGCCCACGTCGTCAGAATTGGAATGAATCCCAGGGCCGAGGCCCACGTCGTCAGAATTTGGAATGAATCCAGGGAATGAATCACAGGGCCGAGGCCCACATCGTCAGAATTTAGAATGAATCCAGGGAATGAATCCCAGGGCCGAGGCCCACGTCGTCAGAATTTGGAATGAATCCAAGGAATGAATCCCAAGGCCGAGGCCCACATCAGCATCAGTATGGGGGCGAGGCCCATATTAGCATCAGTATCAATCTTGTCGGGTATGGCACTCTAGAGGCGAGGCCCACGTCATTATCGGTATCAGTGTTGCCGGGTATGGCACTCTGGGGGCGAGGCCCACATTAGTTCAGTATCAGTCTTGCCGGGTATGGCACTCTGGGGGCGAGGCCCACATCGTTATCAGAATCAGTCTTGCCGGGTATGGCACTCTAGGGGCGAGGCCCACATCGTTATCAGAATCAGTCTTGCCGGGTATGGCACTCTGGGGGCAAAGCCCACACCTTTATCAGAATCAGTCTTGCCGGGAATGGCACTCCGAGAATGGAGCAAGGTTCTAGAATGAACAAGTCGGGAATGACACTCCGAGAATGGAGTACAGTTCGAGAATGAACAAGCCGAGAATGGCACTCCGAGAATAGAGCACAGTTCTGGAATGAACAAGCCGGGAATGGCACTCCGAGAATGGAGCAGAGTTCGAGAATGAACAAGCCGGGAATGGCACTCCGAGAATGGAGCACAGTTCGGGAATGAACTAGCCGGGAATGACACTCCGAGAATGGAGCAGAGTTCGAGAATGAACAAGCCGGAAATGGCACTTCGAGAATGGAGCAGAGTTCGAGAATGAACAAAATGAGAACGACACTCCGGGTATGGAGACATCAGATCAGTTTGCCAGGTATGGCACTCCAGGCATGGAGATATCAGATCAGCCAGGTACGGCACTCCGGGTATGGAGACATCATATCAATTCGTCAGGTACGGCCTCTCGGGTATGGAGATATCAGATCAGTTTTTCGAGGTACGACACTCTGGGTATGGAGACATTATATCAGTTCAGCCAGGTACGACATCCAGACAACTGCGACACCCTAGGTACGGGGTTAGCGTCCAGAAAACTACGACACCCTATGTATGGGGTTAGCACGCCAATTATGGCATTCAGACCACAGCGAAACCCTAGGTACGGGGTTAGCACGCCAGGTACGGCATGTGGACTATTGTGGACTACTGAGACACCCTAGGTACGGGGTTAGAATTCAGAAACTGCGACACCCTAGGTACGGGGTTAGCATTCAGACTACTGCGACACCCTAGGTACGAGGTTAGCATTCAGACAATTGCGGCACTCTAGGTACGGAGATGCAACTGCGACACCCTAGGTACGAGGTTAGCATTCAGAAAACTACGACACCCTAGGTACGGGGTTAGCATGCCAGGTACGACATTCAGACCACAGCGACACCCTAGGTACGGGGTTAGCACGCCAGGTACGGCATGTGGACTATTGTGAACTACTGCGACACCCTAGGTACGGGGTTAGCATTCAGACAACTGCGGCACTCTAGGTACGGAGACACAACTTCGACACCCTAGGTACGGGGTTAGCACGCTGTGGGAACACAGGAACTACGCGACGCATGCTGTCCCAGACTCGTGGCCTAGTTGGGAGTACGGAGTAGCCACGGGGGACTAAACCGGAGAATAATGGAGTCGCCACCCGGTGTGAACCGGGAAAATGAGATTTAAGGCCGCACTCACCCCTCGCAAGGGAAGACCTCAAACCGTTGGGTTCGGAATGGTCTCTTACTTATGTCACTTGTAATGAAAGGATTTACGTAATAATTTAATCAAGCTTAAGTAACACCTATTTCCGAGAGTTCGTGCTTCTAAATTCACATGTACAAAATAAAACTTACACATAAATTTACATATATTTTCACATCTAAGATTGCATGCTAGAAAATACATCAAAGTAGCAACGAACATACAACTTCATCGGCATATTAGATTCACGAAAACACAAGCACACATATTAACCACACAAGCACACATGTGAGCACTTTTCCAAGTGGTACGTGGAATTGTATCCCAAGTACAGACCGCACTACCGTCCATTCGGAATTGGCTACGGAGTTTATGTCTGGGTTTCCATCCAATATACCACAAGAAATAATACTCAAATGCTATCATGACATAGATATATGAATTGTAATAAGTTAGACCAAGACTAAGGTAAATGATGCAACCAATGGAATAAATATGCTTTTCATTATAATGTGTACAAAGATAAGAATGACTATATGGGGTTTCATAAGAAAAATCACCTAAGATGCAATTATACATGGCATGTGATGAAGATGTCTCAGTTCAGTGGGCGCGCGTTCACGTAGCGTTCGAGAACGCATTTGAACGGTAAACAGAAGGTTCGCGTTCGTGTAGCGTTCGAGAACGCGTTCGAACGGAACCCGACCTGATGCGTGATAAGACTAAGAAAATGTGTGCGGTTCGCGTAGCGTTCGAGAACGCATTCGAACGGTAAACAGAAGGTTCGCGTTCGTGTAGCATTCTAGAGCGCGTTCGAACGGAACCAGACCTGATGCATGATAAGACTACGAAAGTGCGTTCGCGTAGCGTTCGAGAACGCGTTCGAACGGTAAACAGAAGGTTCGCATTCGTGTAGCGTTCTAGAACGCGATCGAACGGAACCAGACCTGATGCATGCTACACAAAGAATAAAGACAATAATGTCAAGCTCAGTATGTTCGATTGAACATATCTTGCATTCAACCGAACACACATCAACCGGCGCGGCAAAGCATCGTGGTAAAGGGCTTTAACCCCTCCCCATAGGGGATCTTTCATTGCACTTACTAAGCCCATGCGCTCGATTGAATCATGCATACAAAGAATTAAAACAATAATATCAAACTTGTATGCCCGATTGAACGTATCTTGCATTCAACCGAACACACATCAATCGGCGCGGAAAAGTATCGTGTGTACAAGGCTTTAACCCCTCCCCATAGGGGATCTTCCATTGCACTTACTAAGCCCATGCGCTCGATTGAATAATGCATACAAAGAATTAAAAAAAACAATAATATCAAACTTAGTATGTCCAATTGAACGTATCTTGCATTCAACCAAACACACATCAACCGGCGCGGCAAAGCATCGTGGTAAAGGGTTTTAACCCCTCCCCATAGGGGATCTTTCATTGCACTTACTAAGCCCATACGCTCGATTGAATCACATAAATAAACAACATGCAGAATTCAAGTGACAAAAAAAAAAATAAACCAATGCAACACAAACGAAAGAGGGTGCCATTTACTCAAGCGGTACGTGGAGTTGTATCCCGAGTACAGATCATACTACCGTCCATTCGGAATCGGCTATGAAATTTATGTCCGGGTTTCCATCCGATATACCGCGAGAGTGACACATCTCTCATTTTATCCCAAAGCCACGACATACACATCTCATAATTCATCATATATTATTATCTACTCAAGGGCCACAACATGCATTTCAACATGACAATCATGCAAGCAATACTAAATAAATAATACCAATAAAACAGAAAAAAAATGTGGAAAATACCCTCAGGTCTAACCTTTTATGTCGAATTTCGGACTCGCGTTTCACGGCCGTCGGAAGGGCTATCACACCGCAACTTTTCTGGTTCACTGGTTTGCGTTTTACCTTGCTGTTTTGCTGCTCAAGCTACTGTTTTGACCTCCGTTTTAACTGCTGTTTTCCTCGTGGTTTCGTTGCCGTATTTTGGTCACTGTTTTTGGTGTTTTAGGCTACTGTTTGTGTGTGTTTTGGGCTGCTGTTGTGGGTTAATTCGGAGACTATTTTCAGGGTGATAAGGGACTGTTTCGAAGGTTATTTGGACTGGTTTGGGGCTGTTGTTTTGGTGACAGTTTTGAAGGGTAAGGCTGTTTGTTTGGGATGATTTAGGCGTGCAGTGCATGGGGGTTTCCACGGCAGTTTTGGGGCTGGACAGAGGGTATTTTTTGTGCAGTGCAGGGGCTATTTGAAGGGCCAATTTCGGTGGTTATGGGGTATGGTTTAAGGCAGGATCTGCGACTGTTTCAAGGAGGATTTAAGGGCTGTTGGCTTACGTGTTTGAGCTTGGGTGCATGAGGCTATGTGTGAGAGTTAGGTGGCTGTTTTACGTGGAGTGTGGACTGTGTTGAAGGCTACGCTACGTGAGAAGGCAGGCATGAGGGCTTGTCAACGTGACTAGGGCTGTGGTTTTGTGGACTGCATGTGCGTGTTGGCTATAAGGGAGTGGGTTGAGGGCTGTTATGGCTTTTACGTGAGGTTGGGGCATGTGGCGTTTGTGTTGGCGTGGAAGAGTCATTTGCTTAGGGCTTCTTCAGGGTTTCACGCGTGGAAGGTTTATATGCTCATGGAGGGATGAAGCCGTGGAGGGCAGTGAAGGTTTCTTCTTTTGTTGTTTACGTGAAGGGCTGGTAGGGTTTATTTTGTTCTTATTTTGTTCTTATTGGCCGTGTGTGGTGAGAGTTGAGAGGTAGCCCTTAGGGTTAGTTTTGTGTTATTTTTATAGTGTGAGGGTATGGTTTGCATGGATAGGGATTTGTAATATCTAATTAGTGTCACAAAAGGAAAATATATATTTGATTGGGGGACAAATTTGGTTCAAATAGGAAGTCAATATCTTTAAATTGGTTATGAGTGATTTAATTAGGCATGATATTTGTTGATTGATTTTAATTAGGCATGCAATTTCTTTAATTTGTGTAAGTATTTATTATTTTGGTAGGTGATTATTTAGATTTATTTTGTTTTATTTTAATTTGGTATATGATTTTATTTAATGTTTTATTAGGTATATGACTTAATTATTTAATTTGTTTTAGTTTAATTAGATTTTAATTTAATTTAATAGGATTTTAGTTTGTGTTGATTTTAATTTGATTTTAAATTAGTTATCTTTAATTTAATTTAATTTAATTTGTGACATGTATTTTAAGGTTTTAATTAATTTGGATTGGGCTTGGGTGAGATGGGCTTGGATGTGGGGTTTGGGCAAAGATTAAAAGGTTTGCGGTTTTTTAGGCTGGGAATAATTTTTTAAAACGGAAAACCAACCAGTAACCCGAAGCTAAACCAGCGAACTTAATCCGATTATGAGTCAATTCTTGACTCCTCCCTTCCGACGTCCGTTTCCCGCGGCTTCCGTGACTTAAAAGGTAGTGCCTCCAACTGAGGCTCATCATCGGGTTTCACATGCAAAAATGCAATGCCTACACACGCCAGGTACGACATTCAGACCACTGCGACACCCTAGGTACGAGGTTAGCATGCCAGGTACGGCATGTGGAGTATTGTGGACTACTGCGACACCCTAGGTACGGGGTTTAGCACGCTGAGAATGGCACAACAACATCAACTCTGCGACACTCTAGGTATGGAGACGCAACCGCGACACCCTAGGTACGGGGTTTAGCACGCCAGAAATGGCACATCATCAATCAGTTTGGGAACAAAGCCCACAGGTGGTTCAGGAAAAAGCCCAGAGGTCGAGGCACCTCGCCATCATATTCAGTCGGGAACAAAGCCCAGGGAAAAAAGCCCACAGATGGTTCGGGAACAAAGCCCAGAGGTCGAGGCACCTCGCAATCACAATTCAACACAACGGGAACAAAGCCCAGGGAACAAAGCCCACTCTTTACACAGTTCGGGAACAAGCCCACATATGTTTCGGGAACAAAGCCAGGGGTCGAAGCGCCTCACCATCATCATCAGTTCAGTTCGGTAGTGATTCCTAGAGATCGAAGCATCTTGCAGGGATGAACCTCGAGGTCGCGGCACCTCACCACATCATCAAATTCAGTTCAGAGCAACAGGCAAATCATGTGACAGCTGGCGAGCCAGGTAAGTAAAAATGCATTGCACGTACTTTGATAGGATTGTCATTGTCACACCACACTGCACAAGTCTCATCAAGTGGGGGCGACTGTAGGCACTGCATTTTTGCATATAAGCCCGATGATGAGTCTCGTATGGAGACACTACCTCTTTAGTTGTGAAGCCGCGGGAAACGGACGTTGGAAGGGTAAAGTTAGAATTAACATTTTCAGATTTAACTCGCTTGTTTCGCTTCGGTTCGCTTGTTGGACCTCTGTTTTTAAACACACCAAGCCCAAACTAAAATAATTAAAACATATAAAATGCATGTCACAAATTAAATTAAAACCCATTAAATTAAACCTAAATAAATTAAAATAAATCACATTCCTAATTTAATTAAATCACCTACCAATTTAAATAAATCATATCCTTAATTAAAAAGAACAAATCAAATCAATTCCCCTAATTAAAGATTTTCACTATCACATAATAATTAAAAATATCTCCCAATTAATACACAAATTATATTCCTTCTCCAATAAGGTAAACCCCCTCCCTTGGCCTATAAAAAGAACCCTTAACCCACACATTCAACCCTGGCTCATTCATCTTACACTAAAAATCCTATCGGCTCTCTCTAATCTACATGCACAAACAAACCTAAAAACCCTAAATATCACCCACCAAAAAAACCCTAGCCACTAACGGCTTTGCCCTGCTCACCGAGTCAAGAAACATCAAAGTCACCATAGCCACACGTTCCTCAACACACACTCACGCATAAACCAAGCATATCACCTCGCCTTCATCAACACAGCGCACTCAACAAACACGCCACATAGCCTCCACTTAGCCCCTCAGATTCACGCCCTTAGTGCCACCTACCAACCTCAACAGCCCCCACGCATCAACAACTAACCTTCACGCTAATAGCCTAAAACAGCCCTCTCGCCAATTACACAGCCCTCACGCCTATAAACCACTCGCAACCCTCTCGCCAACTACACAAGCCTTCACACCTCAACCCAAAAACCAGCCAGTTCAGCCGTAAATCAGCCCTTATTACATGCCCAGTTAAGTCCCAAAACGAGCCCAGTTCAGCCGCAAATTAGTCCCGAAACTAACCCAAAACAGTCCACTTCACTGCCTCATCCACTGTCGCATTTTACCCCACTGTTCTGTCCAGTTTTTTCACGCCAATTTAACCCCCAAAACAGTCCAGAAAACACCCTAAAACTGCACTAAAAAACTGCACAAAACCCCCCTAAAAAATCACCAAAAACCGCAACTAATACCCCTCCAAAAACGCCCAAAACAGTCCCTTAAACAACCAAAACAGTGACCTGAAATACAGCAGCAAAACAGCAGTGAAACGGGGTAAAAATAGCAGCCCAGACAGTGAGACAGCGAGGAAAAACGTTGGATTAGTGAACCAGAAAAGTTGCAGTGCATTCTCCTTCCGACGGCCGTGTAACGCGCTTTCGAGAGACGACAAAAGAGGTTAGACCTGATGGCACCCTTTTTACTTATTATCTTCCATTTCTTTTATTTATTTTGATATATTATCGCATGAGAGTCATTTATTGAGGCATGATGTGAATTCCGTATGAACGGAATGCATGTTCTCTTTTGTGGTATATCGGATGGAAACCCGGACGTAAATTCTGTAGCCGAATCCGAATGGACGGTAGTGCGGTTTGCACTCGGGATACAACGCCACATACTACTTGGGAGACACACGTATTTCATTTCATCCAACCATGTATTTGAGCATGATTAGGTTGCTAGTACGTTATTTATTTTTGTAAGCATGATTAGTTATTTATTTTGCGTTTGGAATTTGCATTATGTTTATGTTGTTATTTGTTTTCCGTATTATATAATTGAAGCATGTTCATGGGATTGTCGTGTGTTATGAGAACTTACTTTTGAAGCATGCGAACTTAGTCATAGGATTTATCTTTATGAACATGAACTAGATATAGGTTGTTCCTGAGCATTTTGTGTAGATTCGGTCAAGATATTGCACAAATAATATCATTACAAGTGGCATTAAGTAAGGGACCATTCCGAACCCAAAGGTTTAAGGTCTTCCTTTGCGAGGGGTGAGTGCGGCCTTAAATCTTTGTCCCAGTTCACACTGGGTGGCGACTCCATGTTATTTCGTACTCCCAACTAGGCCGCGAGCCTAGAATAGCGTCGTCAAGTTCTGTGTCTTACAAGATGCATGTGTTTTTTTATGCCGAATGGTGGGTTGGGATGTTTGATTTTTGGGTTCCCTGGGTTTGCTGTTTAACGTATGTTTGGTTTGATATTAGGGGAGAGACTTACTATTTTTGGCCACGGTTAGGACGTTTAGAGACTTCAGGTGTAGGTCCTCGGTTGCTAGAATATCATTTGAGTATATGATGCCCTCAAACTGATTACTAACTGCCCTTCTCGGACCCTGCCATTTTTAGGAATGTCAGACGCTGAATCGTCCTCAGCTCAGCCCCCAATCTTCCAGCCTCCTCGTGCTGAAGAGGTTTCCTCCAGCTCGGGGACGGCCAGCTGAGAGGAATTAGATACCATTCTGACTCCATCTCAGGAAGAGAACGACAAATACCACCACCGAATTCCCCGAAAAAATCCTGAGCCGGTCGAACTAGACTGGTCCTCCATGGACATGGATCGTCCGTCAACCATCACAGAAGACGCCTTGAGCATACTCCGCCACCAATATG